>JAFVLP010000077.1:0-18786 GCA_023758145.1 Alternaria sp. BMP 2799
TAGTTTAAAGAGAGTTTAAAGCTAGATAGAATAGTTAAAAAGATAATACTTATTATAATTAGTACTAGTATTTCTAATATTAAAGTTATAAAAGAGCTATAATACTTATAGCTCTTTTTCTTATTACTTCTAAAAGCGTATAGAAGTAATAAAGAATTAGCTACTAAAGATAAAATAGTTATAGTTATTATAGTAGTTTCTAAGTAGTTACGTATAAAGTTATAGCTAGTTATTATATATAGAATTATAGCTACTATATTCTCTAGGCGTTCTAAGTGTATTAAGATAGTAGTAGAATAGATATATTCTTATCTATCTAGTAGTAGTTACTTTCTAAAGACCTAACTATAAGTAGGCTAATACTACTAAAAATTACTATTCTAAGCTCTAATTTAAGTAGCTTAAGAAGCTTAGAATAGTAAATTAACTAAGTCTAAGTAGTTATTACTAGGTAGAGGCAACGCCTTAGTAGTTATATAACTCTATAGTCTAGTAGACTAGTAGTAAAAAATCTAATATAAGATAGAATATAGTAAAGTAGTAAGAATAGTAGTAGCTATCTTCTTTACTTTATCTTAAAGTTTATAGTACTTATACTCTACTAAGAGTATTTAAACGTATACTACCTAGCACTTATAAGAAGAGGTATTACTATATATAGTAAACTCTTTATTTATATTATCTAGTATTAATATTATAGTAAAGAAGTTAGAGGCTTCTCTTACTAGTAATAGTAAGAGTTAATAGAAGCTAAAAAGAGAGTATAATAAATAGAAACTTATTATTACTATTAAGATATAAGTATAGTAGAAAAAAAGCTAGAATAAATTAAGGTTAAAAGTAAGAAGAGCGCTATCTCTCTAGTTTTAGTAGAACTTATAGAATACTTCTCTATAAAACTAATATAGTCTATATATATTTATAATATTAAGATTCTTTATAGTATAGTTAACGTAATAGAAGAGAAAGAAATAAAAAGAGACTAGAGAAGTATACTTTAAATACTTAGTAATAGTAGACTATATATTATTAAAGAGGCTTTTAAGTAAGAGAGTCTATAGTAGACTTTCTCTTCTCTTTCTTAAGTAAAAGCTATTCTATAGCCTAAGCTCTTTCTCTATCTAATACTAATAATATATTAGAATTAGAGAAAGAAATAAAGTCTAGTCTAAATACTTTCTATTTCTTTTCTATAAGGCGCTTAGTAATAACTACACTTAGCTAACTAATAAGCCTTAAAAGAATACTTAGCTAATTAATAAGCTTTAGAGTATTACTTACTTTTTCTTTCTTAAGTTATAGTTAGAAAAAGGTATCTTAGCTATCTTTCTTATTATTATTAATAGAGCTAGCTAGCACGTTAGTAGAAACGTTAGTATTTTTTTAGTTATCTAGGTTATAGAGCTTTATCTAGCCTTAATATTACTTAGTAATATCTTCTAGTATTTATTAGTAAAAGAGCTTTAGCCTCTTACCTAAAATAGTGTATAGAAGTAGTATTCTATTAAGATTCTTAATCTAGTAAGTACCTTACTCTAGCTATAGACGTTAAATATAATATAAACCTATCTACCTAGTATTAAGCTTCTTATCTCTAGATATATTAATCTTTTATATAAAGTTTTATAAAAGAACTAGGTTACTAAGTTAAAGCTTCTTATAGTATATCTTCTTAGTATTATTCTAATAATTCTTCTTAGCTTAACGTAGTTAATTAGTATAGATAATAGTATTCTTAGTAAATTAGTTCTAGAGGTCTAATTATATTACGCGTATTACTAGAAGTTATATATAATTCTTTACTTCTTAGAATAGAAGAGTCTACTATATTAGAAGCTCTAATTCTAATAGAAAAACTAGATTTTATTCTATAATTAACTAGTATAGTAAATAGCCTATCTAAGACTAAGTAGAAATATAGTTAGTAAAGAGAATAGTAGGTAAGTTATTTACTTATAGGCCTAATAGCTTAGCGAGAGTATTAATAATAGGCTTATATCTACTCTTAATCTTATCTATAGCCTATAGATTATATAAGAATAACTAGATACGCTTAATCTTGTAGTTAGCTATAAGATACTTTACTACCTTAGTAAAGTCTAGCCTACTATTAACTAAGAGCTTACGTATTATACTCTATTAATAGATAATATTCTTATAAATAAACGTAGTAATAGTACTAGACTTATTATTAGAAAGTGCTCTAGCTTCTAGCTATCTACTTAAGTATTCTCTAGTAATAATAAAATACTTCTTACTTTAGTAATAAGGTATGTAAACTATATTAATTATAACTAACTTTTAGATTACAAAGCTATATATATTAGTTAATATATTAACTTTTCTCTTAGAGAAGTAAAGCTAGTACTTAAAATAATACTAAATTCTTTCTTAAATATCTTTATATATATTAGACTACTAGTAACGTTAAGATAGTATAGAGTATATAGTGTTAGTTCTATAATAGCTAATAGTCTTATATATTAACTATATAGTTTATAAGTAGATATTAGCGTTATTAATAATATAGCGTATAGTAACGTTTCTTAAAGTCTTATAGAAGAGCGTATAATTACGTATAAAGAAGTTTAAAGCTCTCTTCTTCTATACATAAAGCTCTTTTAGTGTTATACTTTTAGAAACTTTAAAATTAATAAAAAACTAGGTAATCTATTTAGATTATTTAGTATACTTATACTTAAGTACCTAGAATACTCTAATAGGTAATAGCTCTTTCTCTATACTTCTAATTATATAGTTAATAAACTTCTTAAAATTATTCTTAGGTTCTTCTAGTAAAACCTAATTATTAGGTTTAGAGTAGTAAGAAAAAGTATCTATAATAATGTTCTTCTTTCTAGAGACGTAGATAATATTAAAGTTCTAAAGAAGAATAGTAGAGATCTACTAATTTATAACTAATTCTAAGTTATTAGTAAAAAAGTAATTAAGCTAGATAATAAGTATTACTATATTAGTTTTAATAGTAAAGTGTATACTATATAGGTATATATAAAACTTCTTTAAAGCCTATAGCACTACTTTATATTCTAACTTAGTAGAATACTAAAGATATTCTCTTACTAACTAGAGTATACTTTTAAATTAAATAGAGTAGTGTCTACTATTAGTCTATAGCTACTTAAGGTAAGCTTTTCTTTTATTCTAACTAGTATTAGTTATAAGAAAAACTTTATACTTTAATATATCTAAGTAGTTAAGACTTACTAGCGCTAGTGCTAAGTATATAGCGTATTTAAGTGTGTATATTACTTAATTCTAATCTAGACTCTACTTATACTTTATATCTTTATAAAGAAGATAGAAAAGAGGCTTAGTAATAGTAGTAAACTCTTTTACCTAGATATAGTAATAGATATATAGTCTAAGAAATAAGTAAACGTTATATATATTATAGTAAGGTAGCTAGTCTAAAAGCTTCTAGACCTTTTTACTATTAGAATAGTATTCTTTAGAGCTAATCTTATAGCTAATAACCTCTAGGCGCTTTATAAGAAAGTAGTATTTCTTACTAGAGACTATCTTTTCTACGCGCTTAATATCTATAAGAATATAGTTAAGTTAGAGAATATATTTATAGATATAGTAATAAATACTAAGTATAGCTATTTTACTACTATAGTCTATCTTAAAACCTCTATAAGTAATATTATTAATAAATACTATAGTATTTAGCTAATAGTTCTTAAGAATCTTTATTAGAACGCGCTAGAATACTATAACTAAGTTAGTTACTTCTATAACTATAGTATATAAATAAAGAAGACTAACTAGTGTCTAAAAGACTATTATATTCTAGCTTATAGTGTAAAGAGTAATCTAATTATAACTAGAATAAAAATCTATAAGAGAGTTAATAAGATATCTAGTAAAGCGTTTAGAGAACTTATCTACTATTAGTAGTAGGTTTATATTATATATACTAATAGTATTAATCTTTTATATATTAGAGATTTATTAAGCTTCTCTATTCTTCTTAGAAACTAGGTACTATAGGTTATAATACTAACTATTATAGTATTTCTAGGTACTTCTATTAAGATAAGTATTAGCTATATTAACTATAACTTGCTTAAGCTTCTTAGAAATAGTAAAGCCTTACACTTACTAAGCTTTATATTTAACTATATAGATCTTATATAGTAGATATATATTAGAGTATATTCTACTAGATTTAGTAAATTTCTATAATAAAGCTACTTCTCTATTATAGAGTATCTAGATAAAGAGATCTTTTTCTTCTTACGTAACTTATAATTTAATATAAAAGTTAGATAGCCTCTTAGGTATAAGGTAAGTTTCTTATAGAAATATAGCGTATTATAGTTTAAATATATTATTATATAGTTCTAGGTCTAGTTTATAAATAGATAAGTAAAGTTATTAATACTAAATAGCTTATTTCTTCTAGTTTTTCTATCTAAACTCTATTAGCTTATCTACTTAAGAAATATTAATAGGTTAAACTTTCTTATCTATAGTCTTATATAAGGTAGTAACCTCTAGTTACTAATAAGTTCTACGCGCGTAATTAAGTATCTTTTTATAGTTAATCTTATATATAATAGTATACTTAGTAAGCTCTTATTTATACTAAATAATTAGCTTAGTGTCTTTATCTATCTAAGATACCTCTACACTATTATTAAAGAGAGAGCGTATCTATTTTCTTTATATCTATTAAATACTTACTAGAAATAGTATATTATATTACCTAAAACTATATATTAGATTATACTACGCTTTCTAGTATAGGTATTAAACTATAAAAGAATCTTAAAGTAGCTCTAAAGTAGAGTTAGTTATAGTGCTAACTTATACGTATTCTATAGTATTATTATTCTTATTCTCTTACTTATAATCTATAGTAAAGAATAGATATATAGGCTTAGAGTCTAAAGTAATAAAGAAAACTAGCTTAGTTCTATTCTTAGACTAAATATAACATTACACTCTACTAAATATATTATATTATATTCTAATATATAACGCTATATACTATAGTTTTCTAAGTATAGCTAAGTGTATAAGATTTATAATAATATAGAAAGTAGTGTAAATAACTATAGTGCTAATACGTACTAGAATATTAAACGTAGTACTAATAAATAGCTTATAGCTACTATTAGTAAAGGTTACTTCTTATAGTAGATTGCTAAGCCTTTATATTTAGTATTTATATAGTATCTTTAACGCGCGCGCTATACTAAGATAAAAAATATTTATCTACGCGCTTATATTAATAAGATATTTAATAAAATTACTATAAATATAAATCTAAGTCTCTAGTAGGTCTATCTATATAAACGCGTGTTTAGTGCGTTACTATACTCTATATATAGCCTTAGTAGGTATATAGTTAAAAGTATTACTTTATAAGTTACTATAACTAGTAACTTTATATTAAGTTTATATATTTAAGTAGTATATATTAATAGTATTATAAAAGGTATTAGTATTATATTAATATAACTATATAGTTAGTAGAGATTATAATAGATATTTATAGAAGATATAATAGTAGAGCGTAGACGCGTAGAAAGGCGTATAGATTTTAGATAAAAACTAGATCTATCTAAAATCTATAGCGTAGCTAGCCTTAAAGCTATTTACTATTTTAACACTATCTATACTAATACTATTCTTCTTTAGAAGATTACGTAATTAATTAGTAATATTATTCTAACTAATTAGATTAGAAACTATTACTTCTTATACTTTCTAACTTAGAAGCGCTATTATAATATAATTAGGTTATTCTTTAATAAGCTTCTTAAGTTCTAAGTTAGAAAAAGCGTCTAAGAACTTAACTACCTTCTTCTTATAGCTTTATAATAAATGTCTAGAATTAGCTAATATACTATTATTAATATAGATATTAGTAGATAGACGTATAACTATAAATAGCGTGTTAGAAGCTTATAGAAGAAATAGCTACTCTAACTAACTATTCTTTAGTATTATAGTAGTATCTAACGCCTATAAGTTAAGAATCTATCTAATTATATTTTTCTTAGGTAATAGCTAAGAGCTTTACAATTACTTAGAGAGTCTACCTCTTTTCTTAATATAGCTATTATAAACTTAATTAGAGTTACTAAGAATACTTTTATTTAGGCGTCTAATAGTATTACCTTTAGTACTATAAAGAAATATAGTGTTCTTACTACTAATAATAATACTATTAGAATTAATATTATCTAGTAGCTAGGCCTTCTTAGAGTACTTAATACCTTTCTAAAACTAGATAAACTACTATTAAGTATTCTTATAACTAACGTAATAGTCTAAGTAAGTAATTATATTACCTAAGTTTAATTACTTAAGAATATACTTAGAGTAAGAGTCTTTCTTAAACTTCTTAGAAAGAATACTAGACGTAGACTATTTTATTATATTATCTATAACGTTAAAATACTTCTTAATTTTAGACCTAAGCTATTTAAGCTTATAGGTTAATAGAGAAGTACTAAAGATTTAGTTAAGGTAATTATAGAGTAGACTAAAATAGTATATTTCTTACTTACGCTTACTATTCTAATAGTAACTAATTTAATCTAAGTTATAGAAGTTATTATAGAGTTTATAATTAGTAATTTTATAACTCTTCTTATTATATATATAGTAAGTGTTAGTGTACTTAGCCTTTCTATACTAAATAGTTTCTCTCTTAGAAGCTATATTTCTAGGTACTTTAGTAATAAAAGAACTATTATTTCTTTTAATAGAAAGCTTTTTCTTAGTTATATAGTTTATAAAGTATAAAGTATTATAAAAGTTCTTAAAGATTAGAGTAACTAATAAGTAAGCTATAAAGAAATAAACTATATTTATATTAAGCCTTAGTCTATTTAGTAAAGTTATAAGTTATTTTATTTTAAAATTTATATTAGAAGAAAGTAAAGATTCTTACTTTTTTTATTACTTCTTAAGATTAGTAATAACGCTCTTTACCTTCTCTAGGTTAAAGATAGCGCGCTTATTAGTAAGTATAATATATCTTATCTTAGTATTTATACTACTACGTTTCTAGGTATATATATTATTAATAGTATTATTCTTTCTATAGTATTTTTTAAAGAAGATATAAATCTTATCTATATAGTACTTAGCTTAATTATTATCTTTAGAAGCGTTAAGTATTATAAAAGTAACTATCTACTTATTATACTTTAGAAGTCTATAGTAGAAGAGAAAGCTAAGTTTCTTCTATAGAACTTACTTATTAGTAACGTAAGCTTTAGCTATTACGTAGAAGTAAGTATAATACTTAGTAAGACTAGGTAGATTATTAATATACTTATAGATAAAAGCTTATAAATATAAGCACTTACTTATTTTAATAGTAGTGTTCTTATCTATCTAGTATTTCTTTATATTTACCTTAAGCTTAGCCTAGTTCTTCTTCTTATAACTAGTAAAGAGCTTAATAATATAAGTAATAGAGTAATTCTTATTACTAATATAATCTAGAAGAATAGAGACTCTTATCTTATTAGAGAGGCCTCTATTATTAGCTTATTAGTTATAGTCTTTAAGAAACTTAGTAATATTATTACTAGTAAAGACTAGAGCAGCGTATCTAGAGTAAACTATAGAGACTACACTATTAGTTATTATTATAAATAATAATATACTCTCTTTTTTAGAGATAGTTCTAGAAGTTAGTATCTTTAGTGTTAAAGTAGTTAAAGAAGTAGTAAATAAATGCTTAGAAAAGAGAATTACTAGATCTTTTAACGCCTTACGCTTCTTCTATTTTTTTAGTAGCTATTATAGTTCTAAATAACTTATAAAGAAGCTAATACTTCTTTACTTAATAGCTTAAATACTAAATAGATATTATACTATAGAGATTATGTAATTAAAAGATAAGTTCTAAATACTTAATAGTGTTTAATACTCTCTACTTAATAGTAGAGAATACTTTCTAAATACTTTTATAGTTAGTATAGCTTAGTGTTTTACTTACTATAATACTCTATTAGATTATTAGTTCTATTAAACTATAGTTCTGCACTAGTGTATATTCTAAATATACTATTATAGTATTATATTAACCTAGTTAGTCTAGTATTTTATTATACTTCTAATATTACTACTTTAGATATTAGTTAAATTACTATTTTCTAGTATTTCTAAGTAGTTACCTTATTTACGCAATTATCTTATCTAATATTACTTAGTAGTAAGAACGTAGTTAGCCTAAATATAACTACTATTATAGTTCTAGCTAATCTAAAGAAAAGAGCTAAGTCTATACTTATTATATTTATTATAGTTATTATTACTATATACGTTACATTAATATATACTAACTACTTCTTATACTATATAGTAGAATATATCTCTATAGGCTTTGCTATTTATATAGATATTAGAAAGTATAAAGATATATTACTATAAGAATGTAAAGTAGTTAGTATAGGTAAGAAAGTATATAAATATTAGTTTAGTAGAAAGAAGTTCTATTATAGAGAGATTCTATTATCTAAAGTAATATATAAGAGTCTAATACTAAAAAGTATAAGTAAAAGATAAGATAGTAGATAATAAGATAATTCTAAAAAGCTCTTATTAAAAAACGTTCTCTCTCTAGGTAATTTTTAGGTTATTAAAGATCTAATTTATATAAGAACACCTTGTGCACTAGTATAATACTACTTAAAGTAGAAGTTAGTATTCTTAGTTTAGCTATTAGTCTAAAAGTAATAAGTAGTAGAGAACTTTAGCTTAACTTTAAGTTACTAATAAAGTTACTTCTAAAAGTATAATATAAACTAAGCTTTATAGTCTAAGATAATCTTCTTAGAAAAGCTTTTTTCTTTCTATACGTATTTAATAAACGTAATAATAAGAGTATTAGTAGTTATACTTACTATAGTAATAAACTTCTTTTTCTTAGTAAAGTAGTTAATAATAACTAAGATATTAGTAAAGGTTTATCTATTATACTTATATAAAGAGAGATATATAATTATAAAAGTATCTATATACTATAATTATTAGGTAATATACTTCTATTATATAAGATATTATATATAAGTAGATCTACTTATATAGCTAACTTTTAATATTTCTTACTTAATTAGAGCTAGTTCTAATTAGGTAGAGATTATAAGTTTAATTTATAATACTATCTTCTTCTTTAAAAAAAGTAGGTTCTATTACTTAAACTAATTTATAAAACTATTATTAGCTTATATTACAAAAGCTATAGTAAGCTTAAATATTAAGTGTAATATAGAAATAATATATATTATACTAATTACAGCCTTAATTACGTATATTATAATTCTAGCTTATTTTATCTATATTATTATACTACTATACGTAATAGCTTAAGTTAATATAATATATAATTATTAAGAGTAGAAATAAGTAATAGAGAATATAAACGTAATTATAGATATAGTTACGTAGTTAGTAGTATATAATGCTAGTTACACTATTTATTTATTAGCTCTCTAGCGTATTACTATACTAGTAATAGTTAGCGTATTAATGTAGGCGTATTAGTAAAGTTAACTAGGTATAGCTTATATATAAGCCTCTAGTCTATAACTCTAACTTTATATTTATATACTTTATATTATTATATAGTAATAGCTAGTCTACTTTATACTAATACTTTATTCTTAGGTATATAAAGAGAAACGTCTATACTATAATAAACTAGTAGTAGTATTCTACTTACTATAAGATAATATATATAGTAAAGTATTACGTAAATACTTACTATATAATAGTTTAGGCGTCTCTTATTACTAACTACTAGAATCTAAAGTAATATATATTAGAAGTAGGTTTTACTTACTAGTAAGTATTATAAACTTCTTATATAGGCTAGCTTTAGTTAGCTTTATCTTATAAAACTAGTTAATAATATCTAAAGATTCTATAAGATTTATATAAAGCTTCTATAATAGATTATTATTATCTTTAGAGTAGTTAGTCTATTTAATAAAGTATTAGAGTAGGCTACTATAGGCGTATAAGTTACGTTACCTTTTATTAATATAGAAGTTTAGAATAGCTTTAACCTTATAGTTAGTACTATTTTTATAATTTAGATTCTTAAATTTAGTAAGCGTAGTATTATAGATCTAGCTTAGTAATAGCTTTTCTTTATATAAGTAGAGTAACTAAGAGTAGAAGATATTATAGAGTTTACTTATCTTAGATAGTAAAAGTAGCTTATAAGCTATATTATTAATAATATAAGTAACTATAAAGAGGCTTTTATTCTTATAGTTAAGAGAAGAGCTTAGCCTAGTAGTGTAGAAGTTTCTAGCGTTAAGTATAATCTAGTTACTAACTTTAAATTCTAAAGCTAGTAATCTACTATTATTTATATACTTAGCTTATTTAGTTTATAACTATTATAACTTAAGCTATAGAGCTTACTATAGCTTATTAAGCTTCTCTATAAACTTATTAGCGTTATTCTAGTCTTAATAGATAGAAGTAGTAAGCCTATTATTAGATTATAGTAGCTTAAGACTAGACTTTAGATTATAGCCTTTAGTTAAGTAGAAGATAGTAGTCTTAGTACTAGAATTAATAGTGTTATTAGCTTTAAATTTAGCTATTAGTAAGAAGAAAGTCTAGTTATCTTATTTATAGTTAATATTATAATAGGTATTTAAGCACCTATTAGGTTAATTATATACTTTCTCTCTTTTATACTAGTGTTTTACGCGCTTATCTATATATATTACACTACTCTTATCTAATCTTATAAAAGTAGTAATTATAATTCTAATTACTTAAATCTATTATTTCTAGCTTAATTTTCTCTATAGTTATAAGCCTAGCGCTTTAAAGTATAGATATTACTCTCTCTACGTAATAATAACGCTATAAATAATATATTTAGATACTTCTCTAATCTTTATTTAACTCTTTACCTTATAATAAGTAAGGTAACTAGCTTTCTATAGCTCTCTCTATATTAACTACCTACGCCTATAGTAGCGCTTCTCTCTAATAACTCTAAGTATATTAGTAATATATACACTACTTACTATCTTCTCTATAAGTAGCTATAAGTAACTATAGCCTCTTAGTAAGCTTAATACTTATTCTAATAAGTAGCATAATTTTTAAAAGATACTCTACTTAGCCTAAGTAGTTTACATAGCTTAAATTTAACGCGCGCTCTCTAGAAGTATAAAAGAAAATTAATCTAGTAATATCTTTTTCTAGAAATAGCCTTTTTAAAGCTTCTAATTATTCTATCTATCTAGAGAGAGAAACTAGTAAGCGCAATAAGAAGGTACTCTAGAATAAGAAACTAGTAGTGTAGAAGCTTAAATCTACTCTTTTAGTAAGTACCTAAAGTAGGCTTAGAAAGCTTAAGAAGTAGGTTAATATAACTATTAATCTACTTCTACTACTTCTAGTATAAATTAAGCTAGCTAAGAGCTAAGACTAGTCTCTTTATATAATTATAAAGTCTCTTAAGATATAACTATAGCCTTATAATAATATAACTAAGAAGTAGATTAAAGAGAACTACTATACTTACTTAGGTAAAGCTAAGCTAGTAAAGACTAATCTAGAGTAGTAGTACTATAAGTAGAATATACTTTATATACGCGTAAAGACGTATAAGCTTTCTAAAGTAGATAGTACGCTTACTATCTATAACTTTCTTAATATACTAATATCTAGAATAGTAATAAACTAGGTAATTTAGATAAAGTATAATATAATTACTACTTAGGCGCTTAGTATAAAGATCTTTACACTTTCTTAGCTTAGAATCTTTTTTTTAGCGCTTATATAGTATTAGGTAGCTTACTCTAAGTTATATAGAATCTTTACCTCTATTAGAGAAGCTCTATCTACTAATAAGGCTAGCGCTAAGTCTAAGTTACTAAACTAAGCTAAGCCTACTACCTACTCTTACGCTACTCTAGAGTTTTAGATCTACTACTAGCCTATTAAAAAGTACTATAATATACTTACTACTATTAGAGCTAAGTAGAAGCGCCTTTAATAGCTTTTATAAGAGAATAAAGATATAATTATTAAATACTTAGGTATAAAGTACTTTAAGAAGGCGCGTACAAAGCTTATTAGTAAGAGATACTCTATTCTAAGCTTTTTAGAAAGCTTATATAATAATAATAAGTACTCTAGAAATATAGTTACTACGCTTCTTAATCTAGGTATACTTTAGATAACGCTAGAAGTCTACTTTACTATAGACTATAACGCTTACTCTTTCTTAGCTAGTACTATTTTTAATAATAGAGTAGCTATCTACTTAGTTAACTACTTCTTTCTATTATTAAACTTTAAACTAGCTAAGACTCTTAAAATAGTTAAGATAGGTATATAAGCTTTTTCTATTCTTAGTTATAGTATACGCGTTCTAAAGAGCTTTATTAAGCTTATAAGTAGTAAACGCGTTAATTTTATACTTACTAGTGTTATAGTTATAGAGCGCTTCTATATTAATATAGTCTTAGAAGCTTACTTTAACTAGTCTAGAATCTAGTATCTAGGTCTTAATAACACTTTTTATACTAGGTTACTAGTAAGAAGTACTATAGTAGCTACTTTATAGCGTAGGCTAAACCTTACATTTATAGAATATAAGCTAATTACTATTTATAATACTTTTATTATAAATATAATATCTAGAATAAGACTTAGCTTTATCTCTTAGCTACGTAGTAATTTAGAAGACCTTTAGTATACTTACACTAGTTACTTAGACTCTAAGATACTTAAGATACTTATACATAATACTTAAAGAGTAAAAATTAAAAAGTCTACGCGTATATAGTGTAAGTTCTACGCTCTATCTTATATAAAGTAAGTTATCTCTTATTAGCTAAAGAAGTAAGCTTTCTAACTCTTCTAGAGAATTATATAAGACTTTTTTAATATACCTAAAAAGTACTTAGAAGAGAAGTAGATTTTACTTATTAAGAATAAGTATAGTAGTAAAGTCTATCTTTATCTACTCTTCTCTAAGAAAATAAAAAAGATAATAAAGGCTTTTAAGAAATTTTAAGCGCTTATCTAGACTTATTATTACTTACTTATTATAAGAATTAGCTTTAATAATAACTTTTTAACTAATCTATAGCGTAGTAACTTATACTATAAGATATAGATAAGAAAGTATAGTATTACGCTAGAGCCTACTTCTTCTTATATCTATAAGCCTAATAGAGTAGCTAAAAGAGCTAGATAAGAAATTATTACTAAATAGATTAAGATAAGAGAGAAAGCTAATCTACCTAAGTACCTCTAGATAGAGGTAGTACTTACTACTACTTAGCTCTATAATAAAAGCCTTTTATATACTTATACTCTATACTCTTCTAATAAGAAGTTAGAGTAGTAGTTTATAGAATACTTTAGATAGTATTAGCCTAAGCTTATAAAAAAAGCTTCTACTAATTTATAACCTAATTAGAGTAGCGTATATACCTATAGGTATTATATCTATCTCTTAAATAAGAATAGAGTAGCTAGACATAAGCTAAAGAGCTTTAAAATACTATCTAGAGAATATATTAGTTATTTAGTAAGCTATTAAGCTTCTAATATATACTATATATAGGTTTTATTACTAAGAGAAGTGTTTACTATATATAATATAATATTTAATAAGTAGCTCTTCTATAGTAGTAGAGAGTAGAAACCTTCTAAGAAGAATACTTATATTATAGTTAATATCTTCTATAAGAATAAGTAAAAGAACGTAGTAGAAGCTTATAATAAGCTTCTATTACTTTCTTAGTAAGGTAATATAAATAATAGTAAGCTACTACCTAACTAAATAGATAAGCTACTTAATAGCTATCAAAGTTAGAGAGTAGTTATAATTGCTTAATTACAGACACGTAATCGCTTAGCTCTTAGATATATAGCTAGAGATTTTATTCTAACTTTCTTTTAGAGTAGATTAATTATAATATACTTAATTATCTCTAATTATTAATTATCTCTAGCTCTAATAGTTATAAGCCTAGCTACTTAATTATAGAACTAATTTCTACTATATATTAAAGCTTACTAGAAGATAGATTAGTTAATCTTATTTCTACTCTACTCTCTCTAAATATTCTGCGAATAGAACTTCTTCTGCGTAATTACTTACTTGCTACCTACCTCTCTATATTACTACATTAATTCTACGCTCTAACTCTATAAATATAAGTAATTATAATATAGCTATTATAGCTATAGGTGTACTTCTTAAAAAGCAATCTAACTAGAATACTTAGTTTACGCTTCTTAAGTAATACTATAATAAGAAGAGTATCTAGAAAGAGATTAATTCTAATCTTCTAGATATTAAATATATAGATACTTAGAAGCCTAAGTTCTCTAACCTTCTAGTTCTAGAGCCTACAGCTCTAGCTTCTTTCTCTATAGAGCTAACTAAGAATTAAAAGAATAAGTATAATAAAGTAATCTATAAGTATAATACTCTTTTATAAGATTATAATTATAAGACTAAGAATAGTACTACGCTTATAGCCTACTAGAACTATAAGTCTAAGTAGTAGTTAAGAAAGAGCAAGAAGATTAATAATATTAAGACCTAGATTATACGCACTATTGCGCTAGATTATCTATTACTTATAACTATAAGTAATAATAAAAGAATAGTCTAGTCTTTTATAAAGACTCTTAAGACTATACTCGCTTTTACTAATTAGACTACGTAATATATAGTTTATATAAAGTATTACGCTTATCTTAAGAAGATCTAAGAAGAAACTACTAAGAAGTAGTTTAATAACTAGTTAATACTCTACTAGAAGGTAAAGATCTTTAAGCTCTTAGAGGTTAAAGAACCTCTTACAATTACTAACTTTCTTACTATAATTAAGAAGTTTAATTCTAAGTAGGCCTACTAGTAGTAATATAATTAATTATTTACTATAGCTCTTAGAAAGAATACGTTAAGCCTTAGTAATTTTAGTAAGGTATTTAGCGTTATTCTCTAGAAGATATTAATTACTACTAGAAAGAAGAAAGCTAATATAATCTTTAATACTATTATAGGTTAACCTTCTACTTTTACTAAGTTAGGCAAGAAGTAGTTAGACTTACTACCTAAGCCTTACCTCTATAAACCTAACGCAAAGTATAAGTAGAAGCCTATCTTATATTTCTAATTATAGACTATAATTACTAGATCTAAGCTACTAGGTATTCTACTAATAGAACTCTTAGCTTAAGATAAGTAAAAGATCTAGAAGCGCTATTATAATAGAAAGTAGAGTAGCCTACGTAAGAAGGTTAAGTAATCTAGCTAGAAGATAAGCGCTTTAGCTTCTAAGTATCTAGGTAATATAGTCTTAATAATTATTTGCTCTAAGAAGCTAATTACTAAGTTTAGGCCTCTTATCTTTAGTATAGGCTTTAAGCCTTATACGCTCTTAGCTAGTATAATTCTTAATAGTAGAGCTATAGTCTACTTAGTTAATAATAAAGCTTTAATTAAGCCTAATTTCTTTATTAAGACTAATAGAGAAATAGTTAAGGCTAGTAGCTAGATTCTTCTAGTAATTAGCATTAGTAATTATATACTTTGTCTTGTTCTTAGTACCTCTAAAGAACCTAGAAAGGCTAATCTTACGCTTACTAGCGTTAAGATTATCTCTAGTTTCTATACTAATATTATCTTAGAAAAGCTTCTTAGAAATAGTAATATATAGTATATAGGCTATAATTATATAATTAGAATAGGCACGCTAGAGGCGTTTATTATTCTTATAACTCTTAAGTGTAGATTTAACTTCTTATTTATTAAATACAACTCTTTTATCTATTCTTCTAATTCTATTATTATAAATGCTATTACCTGCTTATAAGTTCTATAATTACGCACTAGTAACGCTAATCTTTAGTACTAAAGATCTAGCTACCTAGGTAAGTAAGCTCTTAAGACTCTTGTAAAAGCTATCTAGAATATAGAGATTATAGGTATATATTGTAGTAAGTATAATAATTGCGCTGCTACCTATATATCTTAAAGAATCTCTTATTAGCTTTATAAGCTATTACTACGTTTCTTCTTTAGAGTATTATAGAACCTATTTAACTTTTCTATAAGCTATACGCTTAATAAATAGACTCTAATTATTAAGAAGAATTATTTAGACAAGCTATATAATTATAACCTAAAGAACAAGACGCTAGACTCTATAATAGAAGTTATTACAAGCTTTATAGCTGCGGTTAAGCGCTGCTATTAGTAGAAGATTGTAGAAATCTATTAGAATAATAATACTATAATATTACCTTAGAGAGAGTACTTAAGATATAAGAAATAGGCTAAAGAGAAGAGAATTATAATTGTAACGCCTCTACTATATATCTATAAGCCTAATAGCTTAGCGGAGAGAGCTAGCTAAGAGCTTATTACTAAGTTAATTAAGATACGCATAAGCGCTAATCTTCTAGCTAGGCTCTAGCTAGTAATTATAAACGTAGCAGCTTAACTCTATAGAATAAGTCTATTATAGCTTTATAGCTATTAATCTCTAGATTAGATATTATATAAATAGTTTAGAAAATACTTTTAATATTATTAGCTACTTAAGATTAGGTACTAGGCTGCTAATCTTTACCTAGATTAAAGTAGAATCTATACTTACAGCTATTAAGCGTATCTACTTAATAGTAATTGCGTAGCTAGAAAGCACTATTAAGACTTTAAAGTTAAGCTTTACAGCTATATAGAATATCTTATTAGCTATTAAGCTTCTAACATATATTATATATAGGTACTAGTAATTAATTAGATAATTACAACTTATAACGTTACCTTTAATAAGTAGAAGTTCTATTAAGGTATGCGTAAAGAGAAGCTAACTAGAGATTAAGTACTTAAGTAGGTTAAAATACTTAATAATAGCGAGCTTAATAATTCTATAGAGAAGTTTAATATTCTTTCTATTAATTAAATAGTAAGTATAGTAGAGCTATTAACTACTAAGTAAGATTTTAGAGGTAATATAGGCTATAATTAAAGTAATAAGGTTAGCCTGCCTATTAAATATAATTAAGGCTTTATTAATTTAATAGAGATAGAACATAAGGCTAGTGTTCTATTAGAAATTTCTAATAATTAGTAGCTTTCTACTAGGCTTACTACCTTAAAACCTATACCTAAGTAGAAGATTTTAGAGATAGGTAATTAAAGTAATTATAAGGTTTCTAATAGTTAAAGAGTAGTGCACACGCCTAAAAGAGCTAACCTATTAGAGCCTAGAGGTAGAGAGCCTTCTATACATAGATTAGAAGATCTAACTCTATCTATTAAGCCTATTATAATAAACTCTAGTTCTATAGAAATAGATAAGAGACTAGCTTAACTAGAGTAAGCGCTAAAGAGACTAAGAGATAGACTACCTAAATTAGTAGCCTTCTCTTAATAATTAATATAGCTATAGAATTAGCTATTAGCTAAATTCTCTAGAACGCGCTATAGTAGAAGAGTTATAGATAAAGAGCCTAAGCGCTCTCTTTCTATAAATATCTATTAACTATTAAGACGCTCTAAGAGTAAGAGTAAGTAGCCTACTTAGCCTAGTAATTAACTAGAGAGTAAAAGCGTAAATAGCGTAAATATAGTAATTGCAGGCTTAGTTAATAAGTAAGCCTAGATTAACTTTTATAAGACCTACCTCTCTAGTCTTTAAGAAGACTAGAATAATTAAGCTAGCTATAAGACTATAAACTCTATTATTATAGCTACTACGCTTAGTAAGTATAAGCTAAAAGCTACTTGCTAACACTACAACAATCTCTAAGAGCTGCCTAGATTATAGAAATAACTAATTTAGTATCTAATACGCACGCTCTTTAAAGATACCTCTAAGAGAAAGATTAATTAGCTAAGTAAGAAAAGAATCTAGATAGAAATCTATAGGTTAAAAGCCTAAGATTAGCTACTTCTATTAAAATAGGTATAGACTTATAAGTATAATTAGAACAGCTATCTTCTTAAATACAAAGCTTAAATTATAGTTTATAGTAATCTCTAGAAAAAGAACTTAATTAATATAACTTATATAGTAATACTTACTATAAAGTTCTTTTACGCTATAATAGTAATTGCTGCCTAAAGCAATCTAGAGATTAAATAGTTTAATATTATAGAAGTATTTCTTAATACAAAGATTATAGTAGAGAACCTAGTAATCTATAAGATACTAGATAGCTTTAGAAAGCTAGAATTATGCGTATAGCTTAACTACGCGCTCTATAGATTACAAGACTCTCTACTATTATAGTATAAGAAGTTCTTAGAAATACTAAGAGCTATTAGTATAGTAGCTTCTTAAGAAGAGCTCTACTTCTTCTTTAATTAAGAATGTAAGATTCTTATTCTCTTCTACGTTAATAATATTCTATTACTCTATTATAAAAGTATAGAATAACGCGCAATAGCTATATAGGCTAAAATCTCTAGTAAGTATAAGATCTAAGATTAGAGAGATATAGAATAGTTTCTTAGTATTTATATAATTAAAGACTAATATCTAAAGATAATTATACTTGTTTATAATACATATATAGATAAGATACTTAAGAAGTTTAAGCTTAGAGATAGATCTTTCTCTCTAACGTCTCTACCTTTAGAGAAGCTAATTAAGAATACTAAAGAAGTAACTAAGCCTAAGATTAAGAGATACTAGAAAATAGTTAGCTCTATACTTTATATAGTAATTATACTCTAACTAGATATAGCGTATACTACCTTAAAGCTCTTACACTTTC
>JAFVLP010000078.1:0-17739 GCA_023758145.1 Alternaria sp. BMP 2799
CTTTATTAGTTAATACTATTTATTATAGTATTTAACTACTTTGTTCTAACAAAGCTATATTCTATTATTAGAGAATAGTTCTTATTACCTATCTATTCTTTACAAAGAATACTTCTAAAAAGCTTTATAAAATTTAAATAAAGTAGTAAAGTATCTATTAATAAATTAAATACTACTTCTATAAAGCTTACTTCTAATAAGAAAGACTTTAAGAATAAGTATCTAAGAATATAGTAGTTTAATTATAATTTATATTTAAAATTTACATTGCTTATAATACGTATAGTTATTTTAGAAAACTTAATAATTATTAACTTAATAAACTAAATAAAATAAAAAAGAAACTAAGACTATATAAAGTTAAAACAAAACTTTTATAAGTTTTAGTTAAGATAATTAATAAGTAAAAGTAACTTTAAATTAAGAACTTACTAAAGTATATATAAGAAGAGTTTATAGAATCTTCTTAAATTAGTTATATCTAAAGTAAGTAACTACTAATAAATAAATATAAAAAAGAAAAAGGTGCTTATACAAATACTATAGTAATAATAAATACTATACTATAAAGTTTTTCTTACTATAAGCTATAGATCTTTTTAGCTCTACTTATATTAGAGTATTAAGCGTGTTATATAATAAACTAGAGAAAAAAAGTAGTTAAAGAATAGACTTTAATTTAAAAAACTAAACTTATTTTACTTAAGTTAAAAGTAATAAGATAAAAAGTTTAAAGAAGTAGTAAGACTAGTAGAATTTTATTAGAGATAGTCTAATAAAACTTTAAATATAATACATTTACTAATTTATACTACTAAATATATATATACTATAACTAATACTAGTTATTTTATACTTAAACTAGTTTCTACTAAGTTTATAAAGTAAGCTAATTTAATATATATAAAGGTTTTCTAGCGTTCTATTATTATAATTAGAAGTAAAGTATAATTAGTTTCTTATATAGTATTAGTATCTATAAGAGTTAGTAATAATAGAAAGAATACTTAGATATAGAATATTAAGAGTTAAAATAAATTTATTTTTACCTTTAGCTATAACTAGATAAATAATAATATTATAAACTTAGCGCTAGCTAGAAATTTATTTACTATATTATTATATAGTACCTAATTTTATAGTAAGAAAGAAAAGAAGCTATAAAATATTCTTTTTTCTATCTCTACTAGTACTTTTATAATATAAATATAAATAGGCTTTATATCTAATATATTATAAGCTCTAAATAGAAAACTAAAGAAAAACTTAAGAAAGATACTATTAAATTACTAATAATAAAAATATTATAAAATTATAAGAAAAGTAGTAGATAAGTTAGTACTCTTTTATAATCTCTAAATTATTTATATAGTTAATATTTAGAATAAATAATAAAGAATAAGTAGAAATATCTTATAGTGTACTTTATATTATAAGTAAAGAAAAGGTTTTTAATTTATTAAAGAAGCTAACTATATATAAGAGCTAGAAATCTATTAAAGTAACTAAATCTACTACTATAAATTCTTTATATCTTTTAAGATAGCTTAAAGAAAGTCTTCTATTTTATATATAATATTTTACACTTAATATTTATAAATATAAAACATAATATTAGAATTTTTCTAATAGATAGAATCTATTTTTTTATTTTAGAAGCTAAGTAGTTTATAAAAGTAAATATTATCTAAGCTTTCTATAAAACTTATATAGTAAAAGATAATAAGTAATATATAGCTTTTTAAATATAGTTTAGATTATATAAGTAGTTAGTAATATTATATAAACTTATAAATATTTCTAGTATTTTCTTAAAATATCTAAAGTATAAATTAAAAGAGTATCTAAATAACTAGTACTTTATATACGTAGATATTATACGTATATAGTTCTTTAGCTTAGAAAAGAACTTAAAAAAAAAGAAAAAAGACTATAGTCTAGAAGCTTAACGCTACTAGCCTATACTTAGCTATAAATAAATAAATATAAGTCTAGTTTTTAAAAATCTAAGTACTTAGAAATTCTTATATAAGTAATTAGAAGAGTTATATAAATCTATAAAGAATAAAAACAATTAAGAATAAAGTACTATTTATATTACTAAAAGGTCTTTAAAGCTTTATAAAGTGTACTAACTTTTAATTAAATTTAAAATCTAAAGTAATTTTAGATAGAATTAAGACGCTCTACTTTCTAGCTACACTAAAAAGTGTTAACTAGATTTTTTAAAGTGTAAGAGTTGCGTAGGCCTTAAAGCCTACGCTAGACCTCTTTTTTACTTACTTACGTATATACGCACTACTTCTATCTAAAGTTTTTTACTTCTATCTAGAGTTTTAGTCTATATATTTTATAGTACGTGTAGTAAGTTAATACAACGTGTTACGTTAGCTTACTACTACTATAATTATCTTAAGTTTTAATATATCTTACTAAGGCTTAAGCTTACTTATAGTAGTAAGCTAATATAATATATTATATTAATCTACTACTATAGCTCTAAAACGCTAACTATTATAATTACTATAATACTTATAGAAATTACGTTTTATAGCTAATAGAACGTCTACTTCTATTAGCTAATTAGTAGCTAGACTTTTATCTAGTATAAGTTAAGTATATATAGCTCTATAAGTAGAGTAATTATAAGAAAACTCTTTATAGTTAGTATATATTATATAGCTTATTAGAAAAAGAAGTATTTTTATTTTAAAAATAAGAATAGTTATAATTATTTAGAAAGCTTTAAGCTTTATTTATTCTTTACTTAGTATAATTATACTTAAGTTAAGACTAAAATAATACTACTAAAATACAATACTTCTAAGTTTATAGTAAAAGATATAATATTATAACAATATACTAATAGTATACTTTAAGTAGTAGAATATCTTTCTATAAAGTATAGTATTATATAAGTTATTTTTAATATATATAACTAAAAGCTTCTAGTAGTAATAAAGTACTTAAACTACTTTAAGATAGAGCTTAAAAAAGCTATAAGTATTATAGTAATTATAAATTACAAGAAGTTAAATTAGTTTTTTAAGGTAAAATCTTAATATAAATTAATTTATTTAATATCTAGTAATTCTAAGAACTACTCTAGAGCTAGTATTTAAAAAGTAAAAATCTTCTAAGAAATAAGTAAATGCGCTAGCTAGAGTTGTAAATTTAAAAAAAGGTCTAAAAGTAATTCTAAATACTTTAGTTTATAAAATCTACTAAGAATATATTACTTAATAAAGAAAAACTAAAGTTAAAAGTATTTTAATAATTTAATATCTTAAAATTAGAGGTAATATTTTTAAGATTAAAAATTAAATAAAATAATAATAAAAAATCTACTACTATTTCTAAATCTAAGAGAAATTAATATAGTTAGCTACTACTAGAGCTAAATAAATAAGCTTTAACTTAATAGTTATAAAGTATGTATATAAAATATAGTAGCTTGTATAGCTTCGTAATACTAAAATATATAGTAATAAAGGTTTTATATTTATAATATTAGCTTTTTTCTTACAAAGTTACTACTATAATAATCTAAATATAGTAGATCTAGCTAGAATTAGTAGTAAGAATATAAGTATAGTAGAAGAAAAGTAAACTTCTTTTTATAAATAAAGAACTTTAAAAATACTAGAAAAAGGTTACTAAAAATAAAAAAAATGTTATAAAAAGCTATACTATATTTAGCTTTTACTAGAACAAGTAAGAAAAAAAACCTTCTATAGCTAGTTATAGTTTATCTAGTATTTACTAGAAATAGTAAAATAAGAAAAAATAGAGTAGTTAAAGAAAAAAAAAGAATCTTTATTAGAGTATAAATAGAAAGTAGCTATATAGAAGAATAAGTTCTACTATATAGTATATAAAGCTATCTTATATATCTAATATAAGTTTTTACTAACTTTTAATATTAAACCTTTCTTAGCAAAATAGTTAATAATTAAGAAAAAGCTCTATTAACACTTAATAAATAATAAGTACTATAGAGCTTTTTCTAAAATAAAACTTATTATAGAGCTTTATAAGTCTTTAGTAAGTAGTTATTTCTAGTAGAGAAGTAATATATTATCTACTCTAATTAAACTACTTTTAGCTTAAAATATTCTCTTATTTATAAAAATATATCTTAAACTATATTAAATATAGTTTAATTAAGCTTTAAAGAAAGAGTAAATAAAGTGTAATCTATACACTACTACTATCTAATAAACTTTAGAAAAAGATTGCTATAAGCAATATTATTAGCCTAACTTAAAGTTATAGCTATACTTACTATTTAAGTAAGAATACTATTTTTATTCTACTTAAGAATATTAGCGTAAGACTAACTTTTATATATATATTATAAGAGAGGTTATTTAGTATTAGCTCTAAGGCGTAATAGCTTCTTATTATATAGGCTTATTTATTAGTAGATCTTAGAAAATAATATTTATTAACTAGAAATATAGTATAGAATTCTAATAGTCTAGTACTTAAAAACTAATTATTTAATATTATTAGTATATAGTACTAGAATAATTTATCTTAAAATATATATAAGTTTAAACTAGAAAACTTACACTAAACTCTATCTAATTTCTTAGATAATAATTAAAAAGAGAAATAGAGTCTTTATAGAAGTAAGTTCTTTCTCTTAATATAATAAATATAATATACACTTTATCTAGAAAAAACATCTTATAAGCTAACTTATAGTGTATATATTCTAAAGCGTTTATATTTACTATAAGTATTAAGTTTAAAGAAGTGCGTAAATATATTTAGACTTTAATAGCTTAAGTATAATAAACAAAGATAAAGTATACTAATTACTACTAATAAGAAGCTCTAGAACTATATATAACAAGTATAGTATAGTTTTAATCTAGTTATAGTATTATAAATTAATATTAAAGTATAAAGCTAGATTAGAAATCTAGCTAGTATAAAGTTATAGAAGTAATTCTACTATTTATTCTAAAGCTTAATACGCTATCTAGAGTATACTATTTCTTTATTAACTCTTTAAACTTTAATCTATAGTATCTACTACTTAGTTAAGTAGTAAATAACTTATAGCGAAAGGCGCTAATAGAAGTAGTAAGTTAATAACTATAGATTGTATACTATGTTAATATTACTTTTAGTAAATAAAGAATAAGAAAAAAATATAAAATAAAGCTAAAATACTATATAAAATATACAAAGTACTATAGGCTTTTATTAAACCTAGGTATAGTGTTAAGTAATATAGTTACTCTAATAAATTAGAAAACCTTCTTAGTATATAGTAAGAAGGTAGATAGGTCTTCTTTAATAGATTTTTAAGTAAAGCTCTTTTAGAATATAATACTTTTTAATATAGTAAGACTAAGATTATTATTAGTAGAAGTAGTAAACTAATTTTTCTAGTAAAAAAATAGAGTATTATAAAAAAACAAGCAATATTATTAAAGTAAAAGAAAAAGCATAATAAAGAAAAAAGAACCTTTTTATTCTTAAAAGAAAGAGTATTATAATAGAATAAAACACTAAAGAGAGATAAATTTATATTATAATATATAAGAAATAATGTAATAATACTAATTCTAATTATATCTTAGCTACTTAACTAACAAGAAATATTTTTACTACTATAGATAAGATTATTTAAACTTTTATTCTTAATAAATACTATGTAAGCCTAATTTACTCTAAATTATTAGCTTTCTTTAAAGAAGTAGAAGACTTAATAAATATATTATAAAACCTTATTTAAACTAGAGTTTTAGTATATATAGACTAGTTATAATACTTATTCTTAAAGTCTTTAATTTTTAATTAATATACACTAGAATATTAGTATTATAAAATATTCTAAAGCGTAAATAAAGTTTTAAAAAGACTTAGTATTAGAATTAGTATAGAAGTTATTACATAAAGCTAGCTACTAGAAATATTAGCTAAAGTATTAAAAGTAAGAAGCTAAATAATAGTTACTAGAGAAGGCTAAAGAGAATACTAAAGCTGTAGAAGAAAAATATAGAATATAGCTTTTTTTAAAGAAAAGCTAAGATTACCTTTATAACTAAAATAAGCTTAGTAAAACTAAATAGTTTTTACTAGAATAACTTTATTAATATTACTTTACTTTAGTTTCTTAAGAAAATTATTTAAAGTCTTAAAATAAAAAGAATAAACTAAACTTTTAACTTCTTTAACTATAACATATACTTTAAAAGAAATAGTACTATCTCGCTAATTGTACTAACTTATAGAATCTTTAAATCTAGAAATTTCTTAAGAAGTTAGTAATAATTAAGATAACTAAAAGAAGATTAAATCTAATAGCTATATATTATATATATATCTTTTTATACTATCTATAAAATATAAGCCTTTTATTATTTAAGATAAATATAATATTTTTAAAATTCTTTTAAAAAAAAATTTATATTACATAAGTAGAGTTTAGAAAATATGTAAGCTTCTTACTAATATTCTTAATATATCTCTTAGAGTTAAGTAGCTTAAGCTTCTTAAAGAAAACTTAATATTTATACTCTTATAGCTAAGTAATCTATTACATAAATTAGTGTTATAAGTAAAGTTAGAAAAGAAAATAGAAAAACTTACTAGTATACTAAAAGAACTATTACTTAGCTTACTTAAATTGTAAGTTTTACTATAAATTATATAAATAGAAAAAATAAAAGTCTTAAGTAAAGCTATTATAGTAGAATATTAATATAACGTAGAGTAAGAAAATATAGTATAGTAACTCTATATAGTAACTTTAATTTAGATATATTCTTTTATTACCTTATATATGCTATAATATAGTACTAAGTATAATTAAGAAAATTCTCTTAGTAATATTTACTCTAAAGATAGTATATTAATAATATTCTTATAAAAGTAATAGTAATAAAAGCTTTGTTAGTGTACTTAGAAGTAGGCTTAAAAGTAAAAATAAGTAAGTACTAAAGCTATAATAATAGTAAAATAGCTCTACTCTATGTATTAAAAAAGAAATAAGCTTTTAAATTATTTTCTTAAAATTCTAAGATATTTACATAATAGAATATTATTCTAGTATAGTAATTAAGTAGCTACTCTCTACTTATTAGTTATAAGAGTTAGAAAAAAGAAGTTATTAATATTATTTAAATAGTAGTAGGTTAACCTAGTAAGTAACTATTAAAGTTAGAGAGTAGTTATAATCGCGTAATTATAGATATATAATTACTTAGCTCTTAGGTATATAGCTAGAGATTTTATTCTAACTATCTTTAGTAGTATAAAAATTATAATATACTTAAATATCTCTAATTATTAATAATTTCTAGCTCTAATAGTTATAAGTCTAGCTACTTTACTATAAAACTAACTTCTACTCTATATTAAAGCTTACTAAAATTTAGATTAATTAATCTTATTCTACTCTACTTTTATTAAAATTTATAATTAGAACTTCTTTTTAAATACAATTAACTTTTATCTCTTTATCTATCTTTATATCTATTTTAGCGCAATTCTATATATTAATTAATCTAATTTAATACTTAAACTTTATAAATATAAGTAATTCTAATATAGCTATTATAGCTATAGATATACTTCTTAAGAAGTAATTTAACTAGAATATCTTATTTACGCTTTTTAAGTAATACTATAATAGAAAGAGTATTTAGAAAAAGATTAACTCTAATTTTTTAGATATAAAATATATATATAGTTAAAAGCCTAAGTCTTTTAACTATTAAGTTCTAGAGCCTATAGCTTTAGCTTCTCTTTTTAAAAAACTAACTAAGAATTAATAGAATAAGTATATTAAAGCTACTTATAAGTATAATACTCTTTTATAAAATTATAACTATAAAACTAAAAATAGTTTTACCTTACTAGCTTACTACAAACTAGGATTTTAAGTAGTAGCTAAGAAAAAGTAATAAGATTAATAATATTAAGAACAAAATTATATATTCTATTATACTTAAGTATTTATTACTTATAACTATTAGTAATAATAAAAGAAATAGTGTAGTCTTTTATAAAGACTTTTAAGACTATATAAATATTTACTAATTAAACTATATTGTAAATAGTATATATAAAGTAATATACTTATTTTAAAAAAACTTAAAAAGCTTTTACTAAAGTATAGTTTACTAGCTAGTAAATACTTTAATAAAAAGTAAAAATTATTAAGCTCTTAAAAGTTAAAAAGCTTTTTATAATTTTTAACTTTATTACTATAATTAAAAGGTTTAACTCTAAGTAAACTTACTAGTAGTAGTATACTTAGTTATATACTATAGCTCTTAGAAAAAATATATATTAAGTCTTAATAATCTTAGTAAAGTATTTAGCAGAATTTTTTAAAAAATATTAATTACTTTTAAAAAGAGTAAAGCTAGTATGATTTTAATACTATTATAGATTAACTTTTTACTTATACTAACTTAGATAGAAAGTAGTTAGACTAACTACTTAAATTCTATCTTTATAAGCTTAATATAAAATATAAATAAAAGCTTATTTTATACTTTAAATTTTAGGTAGTAATTACTAGATCTAAACTACTTAGTATTATATTCTATAAAGCTTTTTTCTTAATATAAGTAAAAAATCTAAAAGTACTATTATAAAAAGAAGTAGAGTAACTTATATTAAAAAGGTAAGAAATTTAGCTAAAAAATAAGCGCTTTAGCTTCTAAGTACTTTAGTAATATAGTTCTTATAATATTTTACTTTAAAAAGCTAATTACTAAGTTTAGACTTTTTATTTTTAGTATAAGCTTTAAGTCTTATACTTTTTTAGCTAGTATTATTCTTTATAGTAAAGCTATAGTCTACTTAGCTACTATAGCTTTACTACTATAGTTATTTATATATTACGCGCTTATAGTATATTACTACACTTATAGCTATAAATACGCGCGTAAGTAGGTATATAGTTAGCTTAGAAAGTAATAATATTATTTAAAGTCTTAGCTAATTACTTTCTTTATTTACTAATAATAATAATAATAAAAGTAGTAGTAGTAATATTATAATACCTCTAGTACACCTTACGTAGAACGTTCTATAGTAGTAGTAGTAATACTTTAATAATTTAGCTACCTTATGTAGTAATCTCTAGTATATCTTATATTACTTAGCTTATCTCTCTAGTATTATACACGTATACACGTGCTATATCTAAATTACTTTTTATTTTTATATTATTTTTACATTCTTTATTATATTATTTATTAAATTAAGTATAAAACTACTTATAAATATATATTATAGACTATTATAAGTTATTACTATAGCTTTTAAGTTAACTAACTAATACTAGTAACTTATAAAGTTTTATAACGCTAGCTATATTTAACTCTAAGTTACTAGTAAAGCTTACTACTACTAATCTCTCTATAAGGTAGTAATAACTATTTAAAGCTTACTTACTTATACATTTAGTTAAGCGTTTATATTATATAGTAAAGTATTCTTTTACTACTTTATAAACTTTAAGTTTCTTTTTTTAAGTTTCTAAAATAGTTATACTAAGTATAAAGATACTTTTTACGCTAGTAATATCTTACTTTAAGTATATTACTTAACTACTAAAAATAAAGAAGAATACTAAACTTTATTATAGTAATTTTTATAGTTATACTATTTTATATAAAAACTTTTATAAAAAGCTTATATATTCTAAAGTAGTATAACTTATTTAGTTTAGTAAATAGCTCTTTTTTATATATTTAGTAAAGAGTATAAAATACTAGTCTTAGAAACTAGCGTAATATTAGCTAGTACTACACTATATATATTAAGAGAGTTAGATTTCTTTAGATATTAGAGTTTATAATGTAAAGAATAGATAGGTAATAAGAACTATTCTCTAATAATAGAATATAGCTTTGTTAGAACAAAATAGTTAAATACTATAATAAATAGTATAACTATTAAAGATTGTAATAAAGTAATTATAAAGTAGATAATAAGTAAAAGGTAATAATATTATTACTAAATAAAGAATAACTATAGAGAATTGCTATTTCTTTTATAGAAAATAGCTACTAGAATAATTATATAAATATTTGCCTATTTCTATCTAAAGATAAAAATTTATAATTAAATTTGCTTAATTTCTAGATTTATAATCTAAGTCTACTAAATTCTTCTTATCTTCTTAGATTTATAATCTAGACTAGTACTAATTATATTAGTCTATACGTTATATTACATAGACTAATAATTAGTTTATAACTAGATCTTTTAGTAATTACAGAAAAAGAGATAAGAAAGATAAGAGTTATTATCTTATATAATAATTCTAATAATAGCTAGGCTAAGATAAATAGAGGTATTTTAAAATCTTCTAGTATAGTAGATTAAAACTAGCTACTAAAATCTTTATTACGTAAGCAATTAGATTTACTAGAAATTTTTCTAATTTGTTTAGAAATAATAATAAGTGTAATCTTAATAAAGCTTAATAATAATAAAAAGATAATAATAACTAAGTTATTATAATCTTTACATATAAAGTAATTTCTTTTTAATAGATATCTTACTATTTAATAAGCGCTAGTGTATATAAGAGAATTTATATAAAACTTAAATAGAATTTTAGATATAAAAAGATATTTTATATACTATTTTACTACTATACTTTCTATAGTAGCCTTATATATAAAGCTTAAACTATAGCTATAGTTATAAGCTATAGTTATTAGCTATAGTTATTAGCTATACTTTCTTATTACTATTATTACTTATATAGAGCTTACTTACCTATTTTAAGAGCTATAAAAGCGTTTTATATACTATTTTAATACTACTAGTTTAGATTATTAAGCTATAAGCTTTATAATAGAAAATATATAAAATATATTAATACTACTTTATTATTAATTAAAGAGATATAGTAAATTTTTAATTGTAGCTATTATAACTAAAGTAAAATAGAATAGAAATATAATCTAACTAGTAAGAACTAGTAGACTCTAAAAAAAAAAAAAAAAAAAAAGAATAGTCTACTTAGTTAATAATAAAGCTTTAATTAAGCTTAATTTCTTTATTAAAACTAATAAAGAAAAATTAGAAGCTAGTAGCTAAATTCTTTTAGTATTTAGTATTAGTACTTATATACTTTATTCTATTCTTAGTACTTCTAAAAAATCTAAAAAGGCTAATTTTATACTTACTAGTATTAATATTATCTTTAAATTTTATACTAGTGTTATCTTAAAGAAGCTTTTTAGAAATAGTAGTATATAGTATATAAGCTATAATTATATAATTAGAATAAATATACTAGAGGTATTTTCTATATTTATAACTCTTAGAGATATATTTAATCTTTTATTTATAAAATATAATACTTCTATCTATTCTTCTAATCTTATTATTAAAAATACCTTTTCTTAATTATAAATACTATAATTATATACTAGTAACACTTACTTTTAGTACTATAGATTAGACTATCTAAATAAGTAAGCGCTTAAGATACTTATTAAAGCTATCTAGAATAGAAAGATTACTAGTATATAGTATAGTAAATATAATAATTATACTACTATATATATGTTTTTTAAAATCTATTATTAGCCTTTTAAGCTATTTTTATAGGCTTTTTTAAGAATTTTATATAACTTTTTTAACTTTCTAAAAAGCTAAATACTTAATAATTAAGCTTAAACTCTAAAAAAAAATTATTTAGATAAGCTATTTTTTTTCTTTTTTTTAGAGTTCTTAGCGTTTACTCTTATAGGTATACTATTACTCTATTTTTATTCTATATATTTATAGCTATAATTAGTACTTTACTATATTCTTTTAACTAATAAATATATAGTAAGAAAGATTAGCTTTTTTTGTATATAGAAATAGTTATAATTTTTACTTCTTAGCTAGCCTAAAAGAGCTATAAATTAATAATATTCTTAATATATAATTCTATAGACTCTAGTAAGCTTAAAATAGGTAGAAAGACTTAGAAGAGTTTTATAGCCTATCTTATTACGTTCTAAATAGTTCTAAGTAGCTACTCTATATAGCTAATATATAATTAATTTAAGCTTTAAGATCTCTAGAGTATTAAGTAAGAGTAATTACGTACTAAACTATTACGTAATTACTATTAGGCTAGAGTAACGCTATAGATAATATATTATAATTAGCGTTATATCTATAGAAGTAATGTTATTATTATTACTATTAGTATTTACGTAGTTATATCTATATTATAATAACGTAATAGATTATAAACCTAAATGCTAAGTGCTAAGTACTAAGTAATAAGTAAATACTACTACTTCTATATACCTAAACCTATAGTAATAAAGCTATAGTAGTTTAGATAAGCTGTAGTATTATAATCTAATAAATTAGATACTAAACTCTATAATAGAGGTTATTGTAAGCTTTATAGCTATAGTTAAGTACTACTATTTATAGAAGATTATAGTAATTTATTAGAATAATAATATAATAATACTATCTTAAAGAGAGAACTTAAGATATAAGAAACAAGCTTAAAAGAAAAAAATTATACTTATAATATATTTACTATATACTTATAAGTCTAATAGCTTAGTAAAAAGACCTAGCTAAGAGCTTATTACTAAGTTTATAAAAATACGTATAAGCGCTAATTTTCTAGCTAGACTTTAGCTAGTAGTTATATTTATTATAGCTTTATAGCTACTAATTCTATAATTAAATATTTTATAAGTAGTTTAAAAGTATATCTAATATTCTTAGCTACTTAAGATTAGATACTAAGCTACTAATCTCTATCTAGATTAGAGTAGAATTTCTACTTTAAGCTAGTATAATTATTAACTTAATAGTAATTACGTAGCTAAAAAGTACTATTAAAACTCTAAAGTTAAGCTTTATAGCTATATAAAATATTTTATTAGCTATTAAGCTTTTAATATATATTATATATATATATTAGTAATTTATTATGTAATTATAACTTATAATATAACTTTTAATAAGTATAAGTTCTAATAAAATAAGTATAAAGATAAGATAACTAAAGATTAAGTAATTAAGTTAGTTAATATACTTAATAATAGTAAGCTTATTAATTTTATGTAGAAATTAAATATTTTATCTATTAATTAAACTATAAGTATAGTAAAGCTATTAACTACTAAGTAGAATCTTAGAAGTAATATATACTATAATTAAAGTGTTAAATTAGCTTATTACTTTATTATAATTAAAGCTTTATTAATAAAATAGAAATAAAATATAAGACTAGTATTCTATTAAGAATTTCTAATAATTTATAGCTTTTTACTAAGCTTACTACTTTAGAACTTACGCCTAAGCTAAAGGTTAGAGAAATAAGTAATTAAAGTAATTATAAAAGTCTTTATAGTAAAAAAGTAGTATATATACTTAAAAAAGCTAACTTATTAAAGCTTAGAAGTAGAAAGCCTCTTTTATATATAAATTAGAAAATCTAACTTTATCTATAAAGTTTACTTTAATAGACTTTAGTTCTAAAAAAAAAAATTAAAAATTTACTTAACTAGAGTAAGCGCTAAAGAAATAAAAAAGTAAACTATTTAAACTAGTAGTATATTTTTAATATTTAATAACTCTATAAACTTAGCTAATAGCTAAGTTTTTTAAAATATACTATAGTAGAAGAGTTATAAGTATAAAGTTTAAGTATACTCTTTTTATAAATATCTATTAATAATTAAAATAATTTTAAAGTAAAAGTTAATAGTCTACTTAGCTTAGTAATAAATAGAAAAGTAATTGTATATGTAGCGTAAAGATTATAATTAAAGACTTAATTAATTAATAAGCCTAAATTAACATTTATAAAACTTACTTCTTTAGTTTTAAATAAAACTAGAATAATGTATCTAGCTATAAAACTATAAACTATATTATTATAGCTACTACGCTTAGTAAGTATAATCTAAAAGCTACTTACTAATAGTGTAATAATCTTAAAAAGCTTTTTAGGTTATAAAAATAACTAATCTAGTATTTAATATATACGCGCTTTAAAGATATTTTTAAGAGAAAAATTAATAAGCTAGGTAAAAAAAAAATCTAGAAGGAAATTTATTAATTATAAGTCTAAGATTAACTACTTTTTATAAATATCTATAGACTTATAAGTATAATTTAAATAACTATCTTCTTAAATACTAAGTTTTAATTTTAGTTTATAGTAATCTTTAGAAAAAAAACTTAATTTTTTCTACTTATATAGTAACTCTTACTATAAGTTTTTTTTCGCTAAAATAGTAATTATTACCTAAAACAATCTAGAGATTTAATAGTTTAATATTATAAAAGTATTCCTTAATTTAAGAATTATAGTAAAAAACTTAGTAATCTATAAAATACTAAATAGCTTTAGAAAGTAAAATTATATATTTAGCTTTACTACGCGCTATATAAATTATAAAACTCTTTATTATTATAGAATAAGAACTTATTAGAAATATTAAAAGCTATTAGTATAATAGCTTTTTAAAAAGAGCTATATCTTTTCTATAATTAAGAATATTAAATTTCTATTTTCTTCTATATTAGTAATATTTTATTACTTTATTATAAGAATATAAAGTAATAATTAATAGCTATATAGGCTAAGATTTATAGTAAGTATAAGATCTAAGATTAAAGAGATATAAAGTAGTTTCTTAGAATCTATATAATAAAAAACTAGTATCTAAAAATTATTATACTTATTTATAATATATATATAGCTAAGATACTTTAGATATTTAAGCTTAGAGATAAAGCTTTCTTTTAAATACTTCTACTATTAAATAACCTTATTAAAAATAGTAAAATAGTAACTAAATCTAAAATTAAAAGATACTAGAAAATAGTTAGCTCTATACTTTATATAGTAATTATACTCTTACTAGATATAGTATAAACTTTCTTTAAGGTTTTATACTCTTTTATAAATTTAAGTAATAAGTATAAAAAAGCTATAAAGTAACTAATTATATATTCTTACTATACTTACTATAATATAATTTAGTATAGTAACTATAATAGGTTTAATCTAATAATTACTAGAGATATATTTTACTAATAATTTTTAAACTTACTAATTATTTTAAAAATATATTACTATATTATATAAGAATATAAAATTTTAAAAAGCTACTAAGTATAGTATAGTTACTACTTCTACTATAGAAGTAAAGCTACTTACTTTAAAGTATACTACTAAAAAAGCTTTAGTACTTAAGTACTTTTTATAAAAAGCTAGTACTTAATTTTAGAAACCTTTAGATAGTCTAGTATAATAATTAGTAAACTATTAAACTAGTTATTTAAAAGAATAAGTATATTAATACTTAGCTTAGGTCTCTTAATATCTAGAATATATAGCTATAGTAAATATATACTTAAAAACTATTTAATATTAAGTATTTAGAAACTATATTTATACCTAATAATTAATTAACTAAATTACTTACTTTATAATAGTTTAAGAAGTTTAAATAGCTACTTAACTATTAAAATTTATAATATTTAATTATTATAAAGTAGATAAAGTAAAGAAAGCTTTATTTAGACTAATACTATAAAAGTTAAGTATACTTAAAGTAGATCTTAATTAGTCTAAATAGCGCTTAGTTTTAAAAAAGTAATTATAAATAATTAATATAAGTATAAAATAGCTAAATTACTAAACTCTTTTACTAAATTAACTTATATCGCTACTAACTTACTAACTAAAACTATAGTTTTAATTCTTTTAGTTATAATACTTAAAAGCGCTTTTATTAGTCTAGCTATTTTTATATTCTTTAACCTAAGTTTATATATAAATAAGTAGTTTTAGTAGTATAAGCTTATATATAAACTCTAAGCACTAAGCGCTTATAATATTATATAATAGCTTCTTTTTATACTTAGCTTTAGCTAGCTAATACTATATATAGTAATAGAATCTACTACTTATAATACTAGATTTTAAGCTATCTAGCTTATAATTATAAAGCTAAGAACTATAATACTAAGACTAGTAGTCTTACTACTAAGACTAAGAGTTTTACTACTAAGACTAAAAGTTTTACTACTTAGAATAATAATAACTATACTAATTATACTACTAATTCTATACTTACTAATATTTAAAATAGAAAGCTTATAGCTAAAATGCTTATAGTAGCTATAACTAAGAGAGGCTTTAATAATAATACTTTAAGTAAAGTAAGAATAGATTAAAGAGTATAACTAAATAACTCTAAGTAAAAACTATAAGTAGTAGTAATTAGCTACTATATATATTAATTTCTTTTTTACTTCTACTTAGTATTATACACTTAGTATAAGTACTATATTAATTAAAGCTATTAAAAGTTATAGTTAGAGTATACTTTAAACTTTTTTTTATTAAAGACTTTAGAGTTCTCTCTAATAATTTAGATAAAGTTTTAGAACTACTCTTAGCTACTTTCTTTTCTTATTTCTATATTTTAATATTTTAAAAAAGCTACTTATATTATTATTAAGTTTTACTAAATCTTTAGCTTTATTATTAAGTTTGTAAAAAATTAAAAAACTAAAAAGAAAAATTAAAAACTTATATTATAGCTATAGTACTACTTTATAAATATATACAGCTAATAGAAACTCTTATTAGGTACTTAGTACTTTTTAAAGTAGTAAGATAAAAAGCGCTAGATCTAATATAGATACTTAAAATAATTAAACTCTAAAATATTATCTAGAAGTTACTAGTAAATATAATACTTCTAGTAGAAATATTAAAAAGTATTATAGTTAGGTATTACTGTAAAGAATAGATAGGTAACAAGAACTATTCTCTAATAATAGAATATAGCTTTGTTAGAACAAAGTAGTTAAATACTATAATAAATAGTATTAACTAATAAAGATTGCAATATAATTGCAGAGTAGATAATAGGTAAAAGGTAATAATATTATTACTAGGTAAAGAATAACTATAAAGAATTGCTATTTCTTTTATAGAAAATAGCTACTAGAATAATTACGTAAATATCCGCTTATTTCTGCCTAGAGATAAGGATTTATAATTAAATCTACTTAATTCCTATTAATTTCTAGATTTATAATTTAAGTCTGCTAAATCCTTCTTATCTTCTAGATTTATAATCTAGACTAGTACTAATTATATTAGTCTATGCGTTGTATTGCATAGACTAATAATTAGTTTATTACTAGATCTTTTAGTAATTGCAGAAAGAGAGATAAGAAGATAAGAGTTATTAAATTACGTAATAACTCTAATATCAACTAGGCTAAGATAAATAGAGGTGTTTTAGAATCTCCTAGTATAGCAGATTAAAACTAGCTACTAAAATCTTAATTACGTAAGCAATTAGATTTACTAGAAATTTTTCTAATTTGTTAAGAAATTATAATAAGTGCAATCTTAACAAAGCTTAATAATAATAAAAAAATAATAATAACTAAGTTATTATAATCTTTACACACTCTCTTAAGCTACAGTTTATAATAACTAAATAATAAGAAAATATAAGTAGTTTTTATAACTAACTTATTAATAACAATTTATATAAGAAGTTTTAATAACTATCTTAAAACTAAAAACCTATTTTTATTTCTATTTCTATTTCTATTTACTAATATAAATAGTTATATAATAATAACTAAATATAAAGCCTAGACTAGAATCTCTAAGGTATAAGAACTTAGAGGTTAAAAACCTAAGCCCTGTAATAGTATTAATATACTATTTTTATTATTATA
>JAFVLP010000079.1:0-17367 GCA_023758145.1 Alternaria sp. BMP 2799
CTTTCTATAAAAATATAATATTAATTATAAAGAAACCTTTGCTTCTACTAGTAAGCCTAGTATTATTAGGCTATTATTAGCTATTTTCTGCTATCTAGATTAGGAAATCTATACTTAGAATATTAAACAAGCTTTTCCTAATGCAGAAATAGATAATAATAATATTTATATATAATTGCTTATAGGCCTAGAAGAATATATCTTAAAAAAGGCTTTAAAAGATATTACAGATAAAAGTTTAATAGACTTTATTAATAAAGCTATTTTAAATAAAGACTTTAATAATCTAGTTTATAGATTAAATAAAGCTTTATATAGTCTAAAACAAGCTTCTAGGTAGTAGCAATTATTTTTAACTAAAATTCTAGAATAACTAGATCTTAAAGTTTTAAATATAGATAATAGTATTTTTATACATAATACTAAACCTATTATATTAGCTACGCACGTAGACAATATATTAGTATTTGCTAAAAATATAAATCTAGTTAATAAGTTATATAAGGATTTAACTAGAACTTCTAAATTAGAAATAACTAATTTAGAAGAAATTAAAGAGTTTCTAGGCGTAGAAATAATTAGAGATAGATCTAAAAGATCTTTAATTATAACGCAAAGAAGCTTTATTAATAAACTATTATTTAAATATAATAAGCTTTTAAATAAGCCTAAATCTATACCTTTACCTATAAGAGTTAAATTATCTAAAAATCTAGAAGATAGTTCTATTATTAAAGACTATTAAAAAGAAATAGGTAGTTTAATTTATTTAACTATATTTACTAGGCCTAACCTAGTTTATAGTATAAATTACCTAGCTAGATTTATATCTAATTCTAGTCTAGAACATTATAAATATTTAAATTTTATATTTAGTTATTTATTAAAGACTAGTAATTATAGCTTAGATTTAACTCTACAATCTTTAGAATCTAATTATTCTAATAATAATACTATTAATAATATTAATAATAGTATTAATTAATTAGGTATTAGCGATTTAGATTAGAGAGGTAATTTAGATTCTCGAAAATCTACTACAGGTAATATATTTATTTTAAATAATTCTAAAAGTAATTATAATAATAATATAGCTATTAGTTAGATTTTAAAACTACAAAAAACTATAGCTATTTCTAGTGTAGAAGCAGAATATATAGCTTTAAAAGAAGCTACTAAAGAAAGTTTATATCTTAATAATTTTATTAAAGATCTTTTTAATAATAATTCTATTAAAGAATTTAGTTCTATTTTTAATAGAACTAATATTATTAAAACAAATTCTTTAAGTGCTATAGAACTAGCTAAAAACCCTGTTTTTTACGCTAGAACTAAGCACGTAGATATAACTTATTACTTTGTTAGAGAAAATCTACTAGATAATAAAATAAATCTAGTTTACAAAAATACTAGTACTATTCTAGCAGATAATCTAACTAAACCTACTAGTTATCCTAAATTTAAGAATTTTATAAATAGAATTAGTCTAGTTAAACTAGATTAATTATTTATAACTAGTTATTATTATTATAATTTATTTATAATAATAAAAATAGTATATTAATACTATTAATACAGGGCTTAGGTTTTTAACCCCTAAGTTCTTCTACCTTAGAGATTCTAGTCTAGGCTTTATTTTTAGTTATTATTATATAACTATTTATATTAGCAAATAGAAATAGAAATAGAAATAGAAATAAATTTTTAGTTATAAGATAGTTATTAAAACTTCTTATATAAATTGTTATTAATAAGTTAGTTATAAAAACTACTTATATTTTCTTATTATTTAGTTATTAAAAACTATAGCTTAAGAGAGTATGTAAAGATTATAATAACTTAGTTATTATTATCTTTTTATTATTATTAAGCTTTGTTAAGATTGCACTTATTATAATTTCTTAACAAATTAGAAAAATTCCTAGTAAATCTAATTACTTACGTAATTAAGATTTTAGTAGCTAGTTTTAATCTACTATACTAAGAGATTCTAAAACACCTCTATTTATCTTAGCCTAGTTAATATTAGAGTTATTACGTAATTTAATAACTCTTATCTTCTTATCTCTTTTTTTGCAATTGCTAAAAGATCTAGTAATAAACTAATTATTAGTCTATGCAATACAACGCATAAACTAATATAATTAGTACTAGTCTAGATTATAAATCTAGAAGATAAGAAGAATTTAGTAGACTTAGATTATAAATCTAGAAATTAAGCAGATTTAATTATAAATCTTTATCTTTAGGTAGAAATAGGCGAATATTTACGTAATTATTCTAGTAGCTATTTTCTATAAAAGAAATAGCAATTCTCTATAGTTATTCTTTACTTAGCAACAATATTATTATCTTTTACCTATTATCTACTTTGTAATTATATTGCAATCTTTATTAGTTATACTATTTATTATAGTATTTAACTACTTTGTTCTAACAAAGCTATATTCTATTATTAGAGAATAGTTCTTGTTACCTATCTATTCTTTACACTAATATTATAAAGTAAAAATATAAAAGCTATTACTATCTTTTTTAATTTAACTTTAGACTATTTATTTCTTAAAAGAAAGGTATTAATATATATTATAACATAAGTGTTAAAGTTTCTTTTCTTATCTAATAGACTAGTAATATAAGAAGTTTAAAAACTTTTATATTTTTAATATACTAAAAGAGACTTCTACTATAGTATAAGATATTCTATAGAAAAAATTTAGTTTATTAGTTCTTAGTATAGCCTCTCTATATCTTTACTTCTTCTAATATAAAGTTAGAACTAAACTAATCTATTCTTTATATAGTAATAATAATAAAGTTAACTAAGAGTCTAAAATTAAGAGTTCTAGTTTTTAAGTCTAAAACTTGTTACTAGTATAGTAAAAAGTATAGAAGTAAAAATATATTTATTCTAATAGTTTTATGTAAAATTATCTTATATCTTAATACTTTATATCTATTCTATATATAATTTTTCTACTTTATTATTTTAAGTAATAACATTCGTATATAATATATTATATAGTATACTTAATTCTTTTCTCTAGAAATAGAATAATTTAATTAGTATTTAGTACTAGAAATAATAAGATTCTTTAGTCTATTTTTTCTAAAATCTAATAGAGAAACTACCTTAATTGTAAATTTATTAATCTTCTATATCTTAGATAATAATAGTATTCTAAAGGTTCTAAATAAAGTTATAGTTTAGAAAGTATACTTAATTATCTAATAAAAGCTATTATATTAAGAAAAAAGCTTTATAAGTTTTATAGAGCTTAAATAAACTTATAAAAACTTATAGAGTCTATTTAGTATATAATTTATAGTTAGAAATTTTATTTCTTAAAGTTAATCTAGATCTAAAACTAGAATATATACTAGTTTGTCTACTTATTTATTAAAAATACACTTTCTAAACTTGTTTTAGTAATAGTAGTAAATAAGACTAATAATACAGAATCTAGCATTTATACTTTAATATTTTAGATAATAAGTAATTTAATTAATTATAAAAGCTATTTAAAAAGGTATTTATATATATATAAAATTTATATCTATAAACTAAGAAAGAATTTATAGAAGGTTATTAGTCTTAGAATATTAGAAAGAAAGAACTTTAAACTTACTTATATTATATTATAGTTTTTAAGAATCTATAAGATAATAAATAAAAAGTCTTTTTTAACTAAGATTTTTTATTAGAACTATAAGATTTATCTTTTAACTCTTATAATAGAAATAAATATAAGATTACCTAATACTTATCTAGAATATAGCTTTATAAGATTTTACTTTAATATTATAAAGTATAGATATTAGATTATATACCTTTTCTCTAGATCTAAGATATAAAGCTTATAAGTACTTTCTTTTAGATTATATAATAATAGTAAAACGCGTTACTATTTTAGACTTAGAATTTTACTAAAATATATATATTATAAGTCTAAATCTATATTAAATAAGATCTTTAACTATATTACTAATATAATAATTATTATACGCGTAATTATAATATACTAACTATACTAAGTTTAAAATAAGTCTAATAGCTATAAAAACTACTAATAAGTATTAAAGAGTACTTTGTATAGCTACTAATACTTAAAAGTAATCTAATAAGCTATAGTAAGCTTATAGTAAGTATATAGCCTTTAAGATTATATAGAGTATATTTAGAATATCTCTATAAGTACCTATATAATTACTAGTAATCTATATCTTATAGACAAATTCTTTTTTAAGTATAACTATATTAGTGTTAAATTATAGAGTTAGTTAAATACTAGATATATAATATTAGACTATAATTAGATATATTATTCTAAAAAGACTAGAGGTTAATTACTACTAAGCTATAATAGCAATTCTAAGATATTTATAGCTAGTACTAAGTTAGCTTAAGCTCTTTAAAGCTAGAACTTAATATTATTCTCTTTTTTAGAGTAGATTACTTTTAATCTACTTCTAAAGTTAATTAATAGGCTAAATAAGATAATTATAGCCTATATTAGACTCTTTTAGCCTATAGTAGCTTATATTAAGTAGATATAGATATATTATACTTATAGAAGAGTCTAAAATTTAGTATAAAAAATAGTAACTATAGAAAATTATATATAGATATCTATAAAGCTACTATCTATACTAGTAAAGCTAGCGTAGGCCTATATACCTTAAATATTTCTTACTAGTTTATTTTTTTTTCTATTTTTAATCTCTCTAATTACTCTATACTTATAAGTATTAGCTTTTTTCTACTTATTATTTCTAGAATTCTAAAAATATCTAAAGTAATCTATTATAGCTTATTTTAGAGTATAATAGAGTAGTTTAGTCTAAATTAAAAGTTTCTAGTATAAATAATACTAACTATTAATATATAATTTATACTAATTTATCTACTTCTTACTTATATCTACTTATTATACTTTATATTACTTTATTTTAAGCCTTAATAGCTTTTTATATTTTAACTTAGCTATAACTATTAGCTATAAAATCTTTATAAGCTACTTCTACGTATCTAAGCTTCTTAAGATAACTTTTATACTATATACTAGCTATCTATAGTTTAAAAAGCTTAATAAGCTTTATATAATTAACTACTATAGCTATATATTTCTAGTTTTTAATACTAAGAAAAAGATAGCTATTTTTACTAGTATAATTAAAAAAGCTACTAGCTCTAAGTCTAGTAATAATATTACTTAGACTATATAATATAGCTACTATTAGATTTTAAATAAGTAGTACTTTACTATAAGTTTTTCTTTTACTTTATTCTAGCTTTTATTACTCTTTATTAGTCTCTAGAAAGCTAAATAGTAGTAGATAGCTTAAAAATAAGTAGTTTTAGTATATTTTAGCCTATTTTAGGCTATTTTAAACTAATACTAACTAATATAGCCTTTAGAAGACTTAATTAACTTAGAGACTATTTATAAGCTTATTTATTAGTTATTAGCTAGTTAGAAGCTTTTTAGTAAGAAGTCTATTATTTTATACTTTAAAGCTTCTAGTAATAATTTAATAGTTACTATACTATCTATAAAAGACTTTAAGTATAGTAAACTATATAAATTAAAAAAAGATTTAGTAGACTTATATAAGAGAGTTTATAATAATATTATTATATAAGTTTTACTCTATACTAGCCTCTTTTAGCTTATTCTAGCTTTTTATAGCTCTTTCTATTCTCTTTAAAGTTAGTAGAGTATTTATAAAGTCTAAATAGACTATTCTAGTTTATAATAGTCTTTTTTAAACTTTTTTAACTAACTTTAGTAGAAATTACTTCTCTAATTAGAACTATCTATAATTTTATTCTAGTGCGCTTTATAGCTAAGCTACTACTAAGTCTAGTATATATTTTAATAATAAAACTAAGACTAAAGCTATAGTTACTAGCTTTACTAATAGTACTTTTTATATATTTAAGAAAAAGCTTACTAAAGTTACTAGTACACTTAATAGTAAATTACTATTTAAGTAATTAGTAAGTTCTAAAATACTTTCTTTTAAGCTCTTTTTACTCTAATTAGTCTATTATAGATTATTAGTAGTTACTTTACTTTTTTTTATCTCTACTTAGCTTATTCTAGCTTATTTTAGCTTATACTAACTTATTTTATAGTACTCTACTTTAAAGCCTACTTTTTAAATTATTATTTTTAAAGTTAATACTTTAAAAAAAGCTATCTAAGATTTTAAGAAAAAGCTTAATAGTTTACTAAAAAGTAGAAGTTCTTCTATTAAGAAGAGCTAGCTTAGAAAGTAAATAAAAGATAAAAAAAATAAAATTAAGCGTCTTAAAGCTAGTATTATTTAAGTTACTCTTAGATAACTTTTAATAGTCTCTTATAGTCTATTTTAGTTTATTCTAAAGTAATATAGGTTTTTTTAGTATATTTAAGTATAGTTTTATAAGGTTTATATAGAATTAACTAAAGTTAAAAGATATTAACTAAAACTAACTCTTTTTAGCTCTATATAAACTATTATAACTTAGTTTAGTCTAGAGTAATATCTATAAGTAGATCTACTTTTATAATATAAATAGATTTATATCTATAATTAAAGTTATTTATCTATATAAATTTATCTAAAGTATTATATTTTAATTCTTTAAAACTAATTATAAGGCCTAAATAATTAATAATTCTTACACTAAAAAGTAAGTTAGAGTTAAGTAGTTATAAGCTATTCTAGTCTAAAATACTATTAAATACTCTAAAATACTCTATATAGAGAAAAAAGGTAAAAATATACTTTAGTTTATACTAAAATAGCTTATTATAGCTTAATATAACTTATTCTTTTTTTTTATAAAGCTATCTATAGTATTACTTTATAAACTAAGCCTTTAAAAACTTTCTTTACTACTAGATACTCTTTTTATTCTAGAACTTTTATAGTATATTAGCTAAGATATTTAGACTTAGTTTCTATAAGTTTTCTTTCTCTAGATATCTAATCTATTTAATTATATATTTCTATTACTTATTTTTATTATACTATTTTTTAATAATACGTTCTACTTTATATATATTATTACTAAATTCTCTTAAAGTATTTTACTTAGATACTTTAAAGTATAAAATAGTATTTTTTAGATTAGAACGCTCTAAAAGTAATATATAAAATACTAGATAAATACTATTAAGTTTTATAAAGTTAATCTAGAAAACTAAAAGGCTAATTTAGTCTATAATCTTTTTAGATTTAAAAAACTTCTAATCTAGCTTTTTCTTTAAGTAAGTACTTCTAATATATTAGTTAGAGACTAGAACTTAGTCTTTTATCTTAAAGAGTATTAGTATATAGTACTTATTAGTATACTCTTTTTAGTAAGTATTTACTATTTTAATTTTTTTATAGTACTTTAACTATAGTTTAATTACTTTTTTAGTAAGGCTAGCTTTTATAAAGCTTTTTTCTTTACTAAAAGCTAAATTAAACTAATTTACTTTATAAAAGTATCTTCTATAGTAAACTTAGAAAAAAGTACATCTAGTAGTAAAGTAAATACTATTATTATATATAAACTCTCTAATAAATATTTAGCGCGCTTAATTATTCTATTCTAAAAAGTAATAGTAGTAAGAATACTACTCTAAAGTCTAGTTCTACTTTTTAGTCTAGCTATTAGTTTAAGAATAATAAGTAAAAGTAAAAGCTTTTCTAGTATTAAAGTAGTAAAAAAAAGTATTCTAATACTTAGAGTTTATTAAAGAGCTTTAATGTAAAATAATATACTTTAGTATACTATAAAGTTAGATAACTTTATATATCTAAGCCTATACTAAGTTAGTACTATTTTAGTTAGTCTATACTAGTACGTAATAGGCTATTTTAGTTAAGTTATCTATAATAACTAATATAGTGTTATACTTTATACTAGAAATTATACTAAATAGTAGTTTTATAATAAAGTCTATTATTACTTCTTTTTAAAAGTAATTAAGTATTAGAAAAGGCTTTAGTAGGCTATAAAGTCTATATTCTATAAAAGTAGACTTTCTATATAAAAAGTAATTCTTATAGTATTACATTATATTCTTATATATACTTTTCTAAAAGTAATATCTTTATAGCTTTTCTAAAGTATATTTTACTTTAAAGTAACTTATAAAAAAAGTTATTATTTTATTTTTAGAGAGCTTATAACTTCTTTTTAGTAGTTACTAGTATTTTTACTATATAATAGTATATTTTAACTTTATCTAGACTAGATTAGTTATTTTTAGACTTAAACTTATCTAAAGTACTTAAGAAAGTATAATCTATTTTATTATACTTCTCTAGAGTCTAAAATTCTAGTATAGTATACTTACTAGCTTAGTTAAAGCTTTTAAAACTTTTAGTAAAGTCTTATTATTTTTTAGAGCGCTTAGTAAAGTAAGTCTATACTATAGCTACTTAAAGAGATATTTTATTACTATAGATTATAAAGTCTTTTATAAGCTAAATAAAAGCTTTATTATACTTTTAAGTTAGCTTTTAGACTTTTACTATATAGTTAAAGTAGTAAGATAGTTTATTTATAAAGTTTATAAACTCTATCTTATAGTAAATATTAAAATTAAATTTAGATAGTATAATATAAAACTTAATCTACTAATAGTTAGAAGATTTAGTTTTTATAAACTATTTTAAATTCTAATAGTTAGTTTAGAAGTTAAAGTGTACGCTTTTTAGATATTAGTACTAATACTCTAGACCTTTAACTATTATAAGTAGCTTTTAGTTATATATATTATAATTATACTTTACTATAATATATTTATATAAAAAGAAGTTAACTAGATACTATTAGTACTTTTTAGCTTTATTTAGTATGTATTAGCTTAATATACTTATAATTATACTATTTAAAGTATTTATCTTAGCTTTAGTTTTTTTATCTTACTTAAAGTATATTAAAATAGAAATACTTAGAAAAGAGTCTTTTAGCTTTTAAAGAGCCTCTTTAGCTTTTTTATTAAGATTAAAAATCTAACTCTTTTCTTTTTACTAGCTATAGCTACTTTTAGCTACTTCTAGCTTTTTTTAGATTAGTTTAGTTAATAGTAGAGTAAGTTAAAAGAATTTAGTAATAAACTACTTATAGTAGTTTATAAAGCTAATAAATATCTAAATTTTATATACTATATATAGTTTAGACTATTTCTAGATTATCTTAATTCTATTTTAATTAATTTATATTATCTTAGAGAAAACTAGATACTTAAAGTACTTAGTATACTAAGTATACTACTTATACTTTAGAAGCTTTAAAAATAGCTTTTTATTATATAATTTATATAAGACTTTCTTAATATAGCTTTTATACTGCTTTTTAGTATTAGAGAAAATAAAAATAGTATCTTAGTATATAATATAGATTATATTAATTTATTTTATAAAAACTTAAAAAATATTAGTCTAAAACTATATAGAAGTATTTATAAAGCTAAAAGATATTATAGTATACTTAAAACTACTATATTTTATATAAAAAGTAGTCTTTTACTAATTACTCTTCTTAATATATACTCTATAGTAAGCCTTTTTTATATTAAGTTTAGTATAAAATTTAGTACTAGCTAATCTCTTTAAAGACTTTATAATAAGTAGTAAAAAGTACTAATTTTTAATAGTAACTTTATTAAAGCCTCTATAGTTAATATATAAGTATATACTACTATCTTTCTTTTTAGTAAAGAGTATAAGCGCCTTTACTAAAAACTTACTATACTTAATTTAGCTTTATACTAAATACTTATCTAAGTACTTATATAAGAGCTTTAACTTTATTTTAGAAAGATTAAATAATAGCTAATAAAGTACTATAGTCTTTAGTAGTAAGTTAATAACTAAGTTTTATAAACTATAGTTAGTAAAAACTATTAAGTTACTTTTTAACTCTAACTAGGTAAACTTAGCGTATTATAGAAGTAAACTACTTTCTTTAGCTTTTTTTAGACTAAACTAAAGTACTAAAGTAATAAAATAGCTATATATATTTACTATAGAATAATATATAGTTTTTTTAAACTTCTTAGTCTTTTCTAGTATAATCTTTTTATAGATAGTTCTATTTTTAAACTTAATACTCTAAAAGAGTAGCTTTTATATAAAGTAGCTAATTTTTAAAAAATATATTTCTATCTAAAGTAAACTTAAGTATATCTTCTACTTATAGACTTTTATAATAATATATAGAATATTCTAGATTTTTTATTTTCTATAAGAATCTAATATCTTTATAGTTACTATAGTAGTACTTTAACTTTTAATTTTTTATAATTTACTCTATCTACTAATAGCTTAGATAAAAAGTAAACTAGTAAGCTTTACTTTATAGTAAGTAATACTAAAATAAAGTTTAATTAGAAACTTTTATCTACTAAAGCTTTAATAGACTTTAATTAGCTAAGTAATACCTATACTATTAGTAGCTTTACTAGCTTAAAGTAAAGCGTATTATAAAAAAGTTCTAAGTTTTAAAATACTAGGTCTAGAGTAATATAAATAGCTAAAAATAACTTTAGCTTTTTTACTTACTACTTTTTTTTAATCTTTAACTAAATAAGCTTTTAAAATTTCTCTTAGACTTTAAATAGTTTCTTTAAAAGTATCTAGTTTTATTATACTTTTAATAAGTTATATTAAAGTTTTTTAAACTATTTTAGTTTAATTTAGCTAGTTATAAGTTAGATTTTACTAAACTAAACTTTTTAGTTTTTTTCTAGGTTTAGAAAGGCTCTAAAAAAAATTTCTAAGCTTAATAGCTATAAAACTTTTTTTTATAAGCTAAATACTTAGAAAGTATAGTAGTATACTTTATCTTACTTTAATAGTAGTAAGCTAAAGTATTAAGCTTAAAAGCTATATTATAGTTTTTCTAGTTTTAAAGTAGAAGTTTTTTTTAATATTAGTAAATAAAGTACTTATAAAGTTTATATAGCGCTACTTTTTTAAGTAGTTACTTAGTTTACTCTAAAGCGTATTAAAGTAAACTAAAAAAAAGTTAGAATTCTAATCTAGCTTTTATTTAGCTTACTTAAGTTTATTATAAACTATAAAGCACTATAATAACTAAAACCTAAGTATATTAAGTATAACTACTTTAAGTTATTTCTAAATAAGTATCTAAAATATCTTAAGCCTTATATAGTTTTAAAACTAAGTATTTTAAGCAAAGTAAGTAGTTTTATTAAGAAACTTTATAGTAAAGTTTATTTTTTAAGTACTTATTAGAAAGATAAAAAGTACTTCTCTAAAGATAGTCTTATAATTATATACTTAATAGTTATACTATAAGTAGTTATATATAGTAAATATCTTTAAGTTCTTAAAGTATATAGCTTTTAAGTTTAACTAGAACTTACTTTCTAAAGTTAAAGTATAGTAGATAATATTCTCTTTAAAATCTAAGTAATTATTTATTAGTATATTATACTTTAATTTTCTTAGATAAGCTATATCTTAATAAGTACGCTTTAATTATTTCTACTTATATAACTTCTTAAGTTTATAAGTTAAAGTAGTTTATTTATTTTTACTTTTAGTAGTAGTAGACTATAAAAGCTTAGTTAGCTTTAGAATAAGCTTTAATAATATATTACTATCTTTAATAATTAAAGCTAAGTTAGTAATACTTAAAGAGGCTTCTAATAAGTTTCTAGAGTTCTTAGTAAGTAGTATTACTATCTTTAAAGATAGAGAAGCTAATTTCTTCTAATTATTATCTATTATGCGTAAAAATAATATAGCTTACTTACTACTATATTATATTACGCTAGAAAAATCTACTTTAGAGCTTATTATATCTAAATAGCGTATATAAAAGTATTATAAAGTAGAGTTATTTAAATATTAAATAATAGAGTTAGTTAAATACTAAATATAAAATATTAGACTATAATTAGATATATTATTTTAAAATAACTAGAGATAAATTACTACTAAGCTATAATAGCGATTCTAAGGTATTTATAGCTAGTACTAAGTTAGCCTAGACTCTTTAGAGCTAGAACCTAATAATTAGCTACTATATTATATTATAATCTATATGTAGTATAATAGTATACTATCTATTTATTAAGTGCCTTTTTAATTAGCTAATATACTACTAACTTTTAATAATTAAATCTAGTATCTACTATAAAGTTACTAAATACTTACTTATTAACTATTACTAGTACTTTCTTTAGACTACTTATAAAGTTACTATCTAGTACTTAGAGTTATTAAAGCTACTTTAAAGTAATTATAAAAGTAGAGAAAGAAATATTTCTATAAGAAAGAGATATATATATAATAAAGCTAGAGACTAGTTATAGTTACGTAAATATAAATACGTAAATTACTTAGCTCTTAGTATATAGCTAGAGATTTAATTCTAACTTTTTTTTATAGAATTATAATTATAATATACTTAATTATTTCTATTTATTAATTATCTCTCTAGCTCTAATAATATCTAAAAGATATAAGCTTAATATATACTTTTAAAGTTTTGTTAAAAGTTTATTTATAGAATTAATAATATTAATTTTATTTAAGTTAAAGTAGATACTTTAGCGCTATTATAGCTATATATCTATAGCTTAAGCTCTTATAATAGCTATTTTAGTATAGCTAGTATAAACTATAATATTAATTAAACTTCTTTAAAATATAGTAAAGTTATTTAAGTTAGCGTTTTAAATAATAATATATATATTAATATAATTAAGAATATGAATAATATATAGAGCTATAGAGAAGAAGTTTACTTATATTAAGTATTTTTAATTAGAAAGTAAAATAGCTATATATTAAGTTAAGATAATTTAAACTTAAAAAAGAATAAAATACTAAGTAAAGTATTATTTAAGTATATAGATTCTTAATGTAATATATTATATATAGTAGCTACTTTCTAAACTATAGTATTAATCTCTATAAAGCTATTAATATTAATACTATTATACTATAGTTTAAGAAAATTCTAGACCTAGAGTTTATCTACACTATACTATATCTACTTAGACTTTTATCTCTCTACTTTTATAGCTAAAAGAAACGTTATATTATACTTTACTTTAACTTTTATCTCTACTTCTACTTTCTCTACTAAGATTATTACTTTAGTTCTAAAACCTATTCTCTAAAGAACCTTTATATTAAAATTAGAAATTCTAAAATATTACAAATAGTTAGTAGCTTAGTAGCTTACTTATTACTACTTCTAAGTTTACTAAAAAAGCTTCTATTACTATTACTAAGTATAAATATATTATTACTATATATATTTATAGTAAATACTAATAGAAAAGTTTTATTAATACTTACTACTATTTTATAGTAAATATAAAATATCTAGAATATATATCTTTACTAAGACTACTATATAGATTTATTAAACTATAGTTTTTTACTTAACTCTATATAGATATTTTACTATAATAGATTATATACTTAAAAGTTTTTCTTATTTAACTATTAAGCTATAGTTAGTCTATATTCTCTACTCTTTTTAATATAGCTAAGATATTCTAAAGTCTTAAGCTAAGTTATTTCTTCTCTAAGTTCTTAATCTTAAAATTCTTTTAAATAGCTTAGAAACGATTTCTAGTTCTAATTTCTTTATATAGTAAAAATAGAATATTATATAAATAAATTATATTTAGAATAGAAAAACTATTAGAGATACTAAATTACATAATTTATAAAACTTAAGTACTATAAAGTAAACTATAGAATTACTAGAACTTAGATATATATAGATAATTTAAACAAGTTCTACTTTAATTTTAAAATCTAGTACTATAAATATAGTGTTAGATTATTAAAGCATATAAATATAAATCTTTTCTTTTATTTAAACTATTTAATAATATCTTTCTTAATTTTATAAAACTAATTAATACTCTTCTAAATTTCTATTATAGAAGTATAACTACTAGTATATTAATATAAAGAAATTGTTAAAAAACTCTAACTATTAGTAGGTAGAGTTTTCTAATTTAAATATATACTTAGAATAAAAAAGTACTAAGAATATCTAAAGTATAACTATATTATTTATAAATTAATAAGCAAAGATAAAAAAGGTAAATAAGAATTTAAATAAAAATAATACTTTTAATTCTAGATTTAATTCTATATTAGAAGCTAGTTCTCTTATAGTAATAGTATTATATTAGTATTAAGATTGTTAAAATTATACTTACTTAGAACGTTTTTTAGAAACTATTATTTATTACTTAATAGTACTTTTACCTATCTAGTACTAAGAAACTACTTATTAAGAGCTTTTTAGTTATATATACTATAAATATAAAGAAATATTTAAAATAGCTATTTAGTCTTTACTATACTAGAGGGATTAAATTTTTATTTTAGTTTTAGTACGTAAATACTACTAAGCTTTTTTAGAAGATATATTAAATCTTAGTACTTTTAGTCTTTAAGTATTAATATAAGTTAGTGTTTTTAACTATTCTTTTATTTTAAGAAATATTTCTATATAGTTTAACTATTCTATAGGTTTCTATTAGCTTTTTAGTTAAAGAAGTAGTAAGTACTAGTAAGCTTAAAATAATATAATAGAAATAATTTAAATCTAGAAGTTAAGAAAAAGCTTTACTATTAATACGCTTTAAAATAAATAAGCTACTATTTTACGTGTAATTATATATAAGCTTACGTAATTTTTTCTTTTTTAAATATAGTAGCTATAAGAGAAAGAAACTTAGAGGTAAAAGTAGAATAAGATATAAAATTTTAAAAGAGATTAATATAAAGAAATCTAGACTTTACTTACTATATACGCGTAATAGAGTAGTTATTATAAGTTAAGCTATATGTAAAGAATAGTAAGGTAATAAGAACTATTCTCTAATAATAGAATATAGCTTTGTTAGAACAAAGTAGTTAAATACTATAATAAATAGTATATAACTAATAAAGATTGCAAAATAATCGCAAAGTAGATAATAGGTAAAAGGTAATAATATTATTACTAGGTAAAGAATAACTATAGAAAATTACTATTTCTTTTATAGAAAATAGCTACTAGAATAATTACGTAAATATCTACCTATTTCCGCCTAGAGATAAGAATTTATAATTAAATCTGCTTAATTTCTATTAATTTCTAGATTTATAATCTAAGTCTGCTAAATTCTTCTTATCTTCTAGATTTATAATCTAGACTAGTACTAATTATATTAGTCTATGCGTTGTATTACATAGACTAATAATTAGTTTATTACTAGATCTTTTAGCAATTATAGAAAGAGAGATAAGAAGATAAAAGTTATTAAATTACGTAATAACTCTAATATTAACTAAGCTAAGACAAATAGAGGTATTTTAGAATCTCCTAGTGTAGTAGATTAAAACTAGCTACTAAAATCTTAATTACGTAAGCAATTAGATTTACTAGGAATTTTTCTAATTTGTTAAGAAATAATAATAAGTGTAATCTTAACAAAGCTTAATAATAATAAAAAGATAATAATAACTAAGTTATTATAATCTTTACACACTCTCTTAAGCTGTAGTTTATAATAACTAAATAATAGAAAAATATAAGTAGTTTTTATAACTAACTTATTAATAATAATTTATATAAGAAGTTTTAATAACTATTTTAAAACTAAAAACCTATTTCTATTTCTATTTCTATTTGCTAATATAAATAGTTATATAATAATAACTAAATATAAAGCCTAGACTAGAATCTCTAAGGTATAAGAACTTAGAGGTTGAAAACCTAAGCTCTGTAATAGTATTAATATACTATTTTTATTATTATAAATAATAATAATAATAACTAGTTATAAATAATTAATCTAGTTTAACTAGACTAATTCTATTTATAAAATCCTTAAATTTAGGATAACTACTAGGTTTAGTTAGATTATCTGCTAGAATAGTACGAGTATTTTCGTAAACTAGATTTATTTTATTATCTAGCAGATTTTCTCTAATAAAGTAATAAGTTATATCTACGTGCTTAGTTCTAGCGTGAAAAATAAGGTTTTTAGCTAGTTCTATAGCACTTAAAGAATCTGTTTTAATAATATTAGTTCTATTAAAAATAGAACTAAATTCTTTAATAGAATTATTATTAAAAAGATCTTTAATAAAATTATTAAGATATAAACTTTCTTTAGTAGCTTCTTTTAAAGCTATATATTCTGCTTCTGCACTAGAAATAGCTATAGTTTTTTGTAGTTTAGAAATCTAACTAATAGCTATATTATTATTATAATTACTTTTAGAATTATTTAAAATAAATATATTGCCTGTAGTAGATTTTTTAGAATCTAAATTACCCCTCTAATTAGAATTGCTAATACCTAATAAATTAATACTATTATTAAGATCTTTAATAGTATTATTATTAGAATTAGATTCTAAAGATTGTAGAGTTAAATCTAAGCTATAATTACTAGTCTTTAATAAATAACTAAATATAAAATTTAAATATTTATAATGTTCTAGACTAGGATTAGACATAAATCTAGCTAGGTAATTTACACTATAAACTAGGTTAGGCTTAGTAAATATAGTTAAATAAATTAAACTACCTATTTTTTTTTAATAATCTTTAATAATAAAACTATCTTCTAGATTTTTAGATAATTTAACTCCTATAGGTAAAGGTATAGATTTAGGCTTATTTAATAGCTTATTATATTTAAATAATAGCTTATTAATAAAGCTTTTTTGCGTTATAATTAAAGATCTCTTAGATCTATCTCTAATTATTTCTACGCCTAGAAATTCTTTAATTTCTCCTAAATTAGTTATTTCTAATTTAGAAGTTCTAGTTAAATTCTTATATAACTTATTAACTAGATTTATATTTTTAGCAAATACTAATATATTGTCTACGTGTGTAGCTAATATAATAGGCTTAGTATTATGTATAAAAATACTATTATCTATATTTAAAACTTTAAAATCTAGTTGTTCTAGAATTTTAGTTAAAAATAATTGCTACTGCCTAGAAGCTTGTTTTAGACTATATAAAGCTTTATTTAATCTACAAACTAGATTATTAAAGTCTTTATTTAAAATAGCTTTATTAATAAAGTCTATTAAACTTTTATCTTTAATATCTTTTAAAGCCTTTTTTAAGATATATTCTTCTAGGCCTATAGGCAATTATATATAAATATTATTATTATCTATTTCTGCATTAGGAAAAGCTTATTTAATATTCCAAGTATAGATTTCCTAATCTAGATAGCAGAAAATAGCTAATAATAGCCTAATAATACTAGGCTTACTAGTAGAAGCAAAGGTTTCTTTATAATTAATATTATATTTTTGTAGAAAGCCTTTAGCTACCTATCTAGCTTTATATTTTTTAATAGT
>JAFVLP010000080.1:0-15010 GCA_023758145.1 Alternaria sp. BMP 2799
TATATTTGTAATCTTTATTAAGATTATTTAATAGCAAAGCTATAAGAAATTTATTAGGTAAACTAATTTCTTTAGCTTCTAAGCTATTAGCTAGGCGTTTAAAATTATTAATATATAATTCTAAATTATCTTTATAAGAATTAATAGTAGTATTAATTAGTTCTTTACTATTTAAAAATTTGCTACTAAATCCTTTAGCTTTGTATAGATTTTTTAGCATTTACTATAATAAATAAGAATTACTAATATATCTAACTTGTAATAAAGGTCTATCTTCTAAAGCTAATTTAATAAAGCTAGTAGCTATAATAGCTTTATCTTATAATAGAACTCTAGTAGCTTTGCTTAAACTAGATAAATTATGTACTATTACTTCTAGGTAGCCTTCTTTAGTTAAAAGAGCTTCTATTTTAATAGACTAAATATTATAATTACTAGATCTCTTTAATTTATAAATTTTAAATATAGTATCTAACATTTTTTAGTTATTAATTAAATATTAATTAAATAACTAAAGATTTTATTACTTAAAAGTAATAAGATTATTAAACTACTTTTAAAAAGTATTTAATAATAATAGATATAGAACAAAGACTATTTATATTTATTAATAATAACAAACTAGTTATTATTATTAATAATATAGCCTAGGTCTATACTTCTTTCTTCTATATTCTTTTAATAAAATAAAAGAATTAGTATTATAAAAATACTAAATTATTCTTAGAGTAATATTAATTACTTATTACTTAGAATAATTTTAGAATTTAAGATATAGAAAATAGTAATAAAGCTAAATTTCTAATAGTAACTAAAGTAAAACTTTATTACTATAGATCTTTAATAATAAAGATAAAGTTATTATAGTAATAATAACTAAGATTATAGACTTTTATTTTTTAAATAATTAATAACTTAAAGAATTCTCTCTTTTTCTCTAAGAGAGATTATAAATACTAGTATATATAAAGTAGAACGTGTTTTTAAGGCGTCTTTTTATATATAGAATTCTAGTAAAATAGATTCTTTAAGCTTATTAAAGCCTCTAGCTAGTTTACTTTTAAAATAATATATATAAGTAACTAACTACTTTCTAAATAGAGAAAATATATATAATACTCTATTATCTTATATTTTTATAAGTAGAGTAAGTAAAGACTAATACTAGTAAAAGTCTTAGCTAATACTATTATTTTATTAATATTAATAAGAAGTACTCTAGTTTCTTTCTTATTAACTATTAATAATAATAACTAAAAGCTTTTTTTTTTATTATTATAAAATAATAATAAGTACTTTTCTTTTTATTATTAATTATAATAGAGACTAATTAGCTACTAAATAGAGATTATAAATCTTTAAATAGCTTAAAGCTAAAAACATACTATTATAATAATAGATAAAAAGTATATTTTAAACTATATAGTTCTAAAATAGATATTCTATTAATTCTGAAGAATAACTCTTTTAGAATAATAGAAATCTTTTTCTTTTAAATATATTAATAACTTAGAATAAGAAATAATATAAATAAAATATATTTTAATAAAGCTATAAGCGTCTAGCTAGGCTTATAACCTATAAAGAATAGTAAGGTAATAGAAACTATTCTCTAATAATAGAATACAGCTTTATTAGAACAAAGTAGTTAAATACTATAATAAATAGTATAACAAATAAAGATTATAATAAAGTAATTATAATGTAAATAATAAGTAAAAAGTAATAATACTATTACTAGGTAAAAAATAACTATAAAAAATAACTATTTCTTTTATAGAAAAGAGCTTCTAAATAAATTACGTAAATATCTACCTATTTCTACCTAGAAATAAAGATTTATAATTAAATCTACTAAATTTCTAGATTTATAATCTAAGTCTACTAAATTCTACTTATTATTTAGATTTATAATCTAAACTAGGACTAATTATATTAGTTTATGCGTTATATTATATAGACTAATAATTAGTCTATAACTAGATCTTTTAGTAATTATAGAAAGAGATATAAGAAAGATAAAATTTAAGCTAAAATACATAGAGGTATTTTAGACTTTTTTAGTTTAGTAGATTAAAACTTGCTACTATAATCTTAGTTACGTAAGTAATTAGATTTACTAGAAATTATTTTAATTTGTTAAGAAATAATAATAAGTGTAATCTTAACAAAGCTTAATAATAAAAAGATAATAATAACTTAGTTATTATAATCTTTACAATTAGTATATATTAAACTAAGATAAGATAAATTTTTTAAGTAAGTATTTTTATACTATAGTTAGGAGTTTAATAATATATTTTCGTATACTTTAAATTATAATTTATAAATAGTAATAGTATTTTAAAAGAAATAAGAAGAGCTAAACTAATTAAAGAAGAGTTACTACTAGTATTACTCTTAGTTTTTAATTACTTTATAATAGATTAAGTAATAAATCTAATAAGACTAGTATAAATACATTTACTATATTTATAAAATTAAGTAAGAACTACTTAAGCTTACTAATATAATTTAGTTCTTCTAGGCTTTGTAGTTTAATTAAATAAAAGAATTAAAAGTTTTTATGCTTAGTAGTTAGTTTAGGTTATAGTTTTATCTTTGCTTAAAATATTAGCTAGAACTACTAGATACAACCTACTTAGTATTATATATACAAAAATATGTTTTTATAATATATTAAAAAAAAATCTACTCTCTTATTTAGAATAAAAAAAAAACTAAATTAAATACCTTAGTTATAAAGTAAAGGAGAGTATATTATTAAAGAAGTATAGTCTAGTATTTTAGATTTCTAATTAATTTATAAACTTAAAAACTAAAGTTCTTATAGTATCTATACATTTCTTAAAAGAAAAACATTTATATAGAGTAGAGTAAGAAAATATTATTAGTAAATCTATATAGTAATCTAATTAAAAATATAAAGTTTAAATACTCTAAAATTATAATATAAAACTCTATAGTATATACAACCTATTTTTCTTTACTATATATACAATAGTTAGATAATAGTAATAATATACTTAGAGAAGGTAATAGTAGTATAAACTTCTTTAGTTAACGTAAAAGTAAACTTAAGTGTAGTACTAGAAAAGCTAGATAGCTATTAGACTATAGAAATAAGCTTTATAAAGTAAATACTAATAGTAATAATTAATAGATCTTAGTAGAGATTTAAGTAGAAAGATTACAATCTAAAGAGTAAAATAATACTAAATAAAGCTATTTTTAATAAATATTAGAAGTAAGGTAAGTTTCTTAGGTAAATATAGTTGTAAACTATAGTTTTTATATACTTAATAAAAGTTAAAGATTGTATCTAGTTATAGAACTATATAATATAAAGAATTTTTCTATAAATAGAGTTTAGTAAAATTAATAGTAGTCTAGAATAGGTTATATTAAGCTTTGTTTATTTAAATTATATTCTCTTCTTATTTTATAACTTTAAATTTGTTCTTTAAACGTTTTATGTATAGAAAGAATTAAGATACTTACATTAATATCTAGCTTTATTCTTAGCTAAAGACTTACTTTACTAGTAAGATTAAATTTCTTAAATTAATTCTAATATAAGTATTAGTTTAATAATACTTAACTTTTCTTTACTCTAAATACTTATTTCTTAGATTAAGATTAAAGACTTTACAAAATATAGCTTAAGTAATTCTTACTTAGTACTACTAATAAGCTTAGTCTTCTAAAAAAAGATATATTACTAATACTAATATAATATTAAGATCTCTATACTTTTAAAGTTAAATATAATAGAGTTAGTAAAATAATATAGTAGTAATTAACGTAAAAAAGATTTTTCTCTTAAAAAGTTAGATTAAGTAAGTTTAGTACTAGAGACTCTACTCTATAAAAACTTGCTTTTTTTTAGCTATTTACTATAATTTTACTATTTGTAATCTATACTATAAGTAGAAAATAAACTTAGACTTAATTAAAAAATTGTTATAGTATTAGAAAAAAGTAGAGACTATGTATTTTAATACTATAATAGTCTTAGTACTTATACTATAGTAGTAGAAATTAAGTATAGTATAAAAAGTTCTATTTTAAAACTTTACTTTAGAAGTAAATAATAATATAAATTATCTAGAAGATAAGAGATAAGTTAATAGTAAAAGAATTATAGTAAATAAACTAGTAATCTAGAAAAAAGTAGTTATTATTAATTTAAAATAGGCTTAATATTATTATAATTGTTATTTTCTACTAGTAAGCGCTAGAGTATTATAGTTTCTAAATACTCTATTCTATAGTATTAGCTTATAAAATCTTTTTTTAAGTTCTTTAGATTTAGACTAAGCTATAAAACTAGCTTTAATTAGATATTTAATAGAAGTATATAAGTAATAGTTTTTTAGACTTTCTTAATATTAAGTCTAAACTCTAAAGACTAGAAGTATAATTTATAATAATATATTAGAATTAAGATTTTAATAGCTAATACTATATATACTTAATCTTTCTTAGTATATAGTTTAGAGCTTTTATAAAATAGTTTTAAAAATTTTATAGACTAAAATACAAGAAAACACTTTAGTTTACTAAGCTATAACTTTATATTATAACCTACTATAACTAGATTTAAAGGTTAAAGTTTAACTTAAGATTTTTCTAGCTTTTCTAATTAAGAATACTATAATTTAATTACTTAGTTTTAAGCAAAGTCTTTTATAGTCTTTTAGCTTAATATATTATATATCTATTTTAGTATATACTTAAAATAAATAAAAAAATAGCTCTTATAGAGTGTTTAGAGTTAGAACAGCTCTATAGCTAGCTTAGATTTAGAAGCTTTAACTACCTTAAAGGTAGTAGCGCTAAGGCTCTAAGCCTTAGTCTATCTACCTCTAGAGTGCTAAAACCTTTAGTTATACGTTTTTTAGTATACTAGTAATAGATTATACTTTTTTAGAACTAGTTTATAGGCTATAGAATTAGTAGTTTACTTATAATATACTAAAAAATACTAGCTTTATTACTAAAATCTTAATAAAGGTATTAAATTAGTTTATCTAAGTTTAAGATAATAAATAATAAAACTTAATTCTTTAATTTTAGCCTTAGAGTTTAAACGTAGTAAAAATAAACTATAGGTAGTACTAAATATAATATTTAAATAAAAGATTTACGTACTAGATAAAAGTAGAGTCTAGCTTAAGCTTCTAGGTTAATATATAGCTAAAGTAGCTATTCTAATACTTAATTCTTCTTTATAAAAGTAATAGAGAAAATATCTAGTTTTAGAACTAATTATAAGACTTAGGTTTATTATATTTAGGCTTATAAATCTAGATTCTTTTTTTTATTAAATCTTAAGGTTCTACTTATTATAGTACTTTACTATTTAGTAATAAATTCTATATTTTAAGTAATAATAAGTTCTTTACTTTATATAGAGAACCTCTAATAAAGTAATAATAAAAAAACCTAACTTTTAGAAAAATCTAATATTATATAATTTAAACTTTTGTATTAAAAACTCTATATTTCTAATATTAAAGCTTTTTAGTTTTAAATTCTAACTTAACTCTATACTAGAGCTTTACTAAAGTTTTAATAACTAGAGCTAACTAATAAGCTACTATTAAAAAATATCTAAGAAATATTCTATATTTTATTAGCTTATAAATATATATAAAATCTAAGTATAACTATATAGATATTATGTCTATTTAGTAGTAATATAATATATTATATACGCTATTAGTTAACTTAAATAGTAAAATTATACAACTAAGAATAAGTATAAGAAAGCTATTAAAATAGAAGACTTTATAGGCTACTAATAATTTAGCTATAAGATTCTTCTATAGACATAGAAATATAAGAACTAGTATAGTTATATAGCTTATCTATATATAAGAGTTAATATCTATAAACGTTATTTTATATATATAAAAACTTTAACACTACTATATATTAAAATAGCTATTATAATAAATACGCGAATTTTCTAAAAAAGCACCTAGAGATAAATAATCTATACTAGTAATCTAGTTTATACTCTAACTTAAAGAGATCTACTATTTTTTAAGCTTTTAAAATAGCTTTTAGCTAAGTCTAAGTTATCTTTACTTAATATAATATTTAATAGTATATATTACTATTAGTATCTAGTATATTAAGCTTTTATAATACTAAGTAGTAGCTAAAAGTAGTTACTTTTAGTAATAGCTAAAAAAATCTAAATAGTATAAAGTAGTGCCTAACTAATAGCTTTACTCTAGAGTTTTAGTAGTAGTAGTAGCTTATCTAGTCTACTATAGCTTACTAGAGCGCTTTATTTATAAACTTTGTAAGCTTCTATATTAAAGTAAAGACTACTATTCTATTAATAATAAGATTTTTTTTTATAAATCTTCTCTTTTTTAATTTAAATTAGTTAACTAATATAGACGCGTACGCTCGCTTGTATTAAGTAACTTTAATAATATATAGTAGAAAATAGTAATAAAGAATTAAAAAGATAAATATATTAGATTTTAATTAGAAGAAGTGTAAATTAGTAGAGTATATTAGTAAGAATAAGAAAGAAATTAGTTATAATTATTATTAGTAGAATAGTAGTAAAACTAGTAATATAATAATAGACTAAATAGCTATTAGGCTTAGAAGTTAGTGTATTAGAGAAAGCTAGGTTAAAATAGCGTTTAGATAAGAATAAAAACTATATTTATATACGTAATATAATTAACTATATTAAGTATTTATTTTAATAGAATACTACTATTTTCTTTACTATATATAGAAACTAACTAAAACTAAACTTATTTAGTATTTTATTATAAGAAAGCTGTGCGCTACCTTTAAGTGCGTATTTTACCTACTAAAGGTTTATTAGAATAATAGTTTAGCTAGGCTTTAGAAGAAACGTAATTATTATATAATATAATAAAATAAGTAATAAGTAAGTATATAAAGTAAAAGAGAATAAGATAATATATAGAATAGTATATCTAAGAAGTATATATAAGTAAACTATAAGCTTTAAAAACCTAATAGTATAACTACTTAAAAAGTAAGTATACTAAGAGACTTTTAATAATATAAGTAATTAGATAATAATAACTACTACTTAAGCTAATAAATAATATAGCTATAGTAGCGCTACGCTAAGTAATATAAATAGCTAAATAAGAAGTTTAGACTAAGCTAATTACCTCTTTAAGACCTATATAAATAAGAAATAATATAATAATAAGTATATAGCTATATTATTTTACTAAGAATAGATATTAAGATTTAGAGAAGGCTAGAAGAGCTAATATAGTAGATCTTAATACTAGCGTAGCTAGAAAAGAAAAAGCTAAATAATAAAATAGTAGTAGAAAGCTATTAGAGTATATAAAAAAGGTAGTAATAGCTTTTCTAGTAAAAGATACCTAAATTTATTAGTAAGTAAATAGTTAAACTTAGTTAATAGTACTTATACATTTAATATTTATACTAGTTATTATACTATTTATACTACTTATATACTATCTTATATAGATAAGTAAGAGTTAATCTAATAAAGCTAAGATAGATAAATAATTTAACTTAATTACTAAAGCCTCTTTAAAATCCTAGATTACTAAAAAACTAATACTACTACTTAGAACTAAACTTAGTAAGTTTATTAAAATACCTCTATTATCTCTAAAGAATATTAAGATACTAGATATTCTAAAGGCTTTAGGTACTACTAACTACTAGCTCTAAGTAGAACTTTTACTATAACTATAAAATAATTATATAGTAAGGCTTCTTTAGATAATAACTTAGTCTTTCTAGTAGTTTAGTAATTACTCTCTAGTTTACTCTATCTAGCTTTCTTTATACTTATTAGAGATAGTTCTAGTATTTAATAAAACTAATATTACTACTTTTCTTAAGCGCTTTTAACCTATTTTAGAGTAGTATAATTTTATAGATAAGATAAAGACTAATTACTTTTAAGCTTAGTATAAATCTAAGTAGAAAGTAATTATCTAAGCCTTAAATAAATATACTAATACTCTAGTTACTAAATTCTAGATTTTTTTTAGAGAAGCTCTTAGAAAGCTTTTCTATACTAATAATAAAAACTAATAAATAGCTAATACTAAGTACTTATAAAGGTTTTAGATCTATAGTAAGTATTATATTAAAATATTAACTATTAAAAAAAATTGCTAAGGTTTTTATCTAGTTAAAAGACTACTCTTTAGATATACTATAAAGATACTTAATAAGTATAGTTTAAAGATAAATAACTTAAAAGCCTTAAGCTATACTAAGATTAGTAACTATTTTACTACTTTATAAAAAATAAAAAAAGAAGCTTATATACTTAACTCTTCTAAAGTAATTAAGAAAATTATTTTAGATATTAAATTTAACTTAATATAGCTAATAGCCTATTATTACTTTTAGTAACTAGTACTAGTTCTCTAAGATAACTATACGTAGGCTTTCTAGCTATCTAGGCTTAATATTATACTTTTAAATAAGCTTCTTAGTCTTTATACTTTTTAGTTACCTCTAGAAAAAGAACTTACTAATCTAGAAGTAGATAACTTAGTTTAGAAGATACTTAACCTAAAAATTTATTATACTAGCTTAGAGATAAAACTATAAAAGATTTAGTAAATTTACTATAAAACTAAGCTTACTAATAATACTAATATATATAGTAAAGTAAACTATTAAGCTAATAAATATATTAACTATTAAAGAGTATATTTACTCTAAGACTAGAGATAATTTTAGCTAAATAGGTAGTATTAACTTTAGTAGTAGTAGAAATATAGTAGTTACTAATAGAATACTAGTTAAACGTTCTATAAGAACTTCTAAGACTTCTAGAATCTAAGATATAAATATAATTAAGATACTAAGAATAGCTAAGCTCTTAAGATAACTATAAACTATTAAGTATATAAAAATAGTAACTATAATAAGTAGAACTACCTAACTCTTTAAGTATATATAAATAAGAACTAGCTTTATATAAATATATAAAATATACTTTAGTAGAGTACACTAAAGAACCTCTAAAGTTATATTAATAATTTAGACTAGAGATTATAGGCTAAGAGTACTTTATCTAAGAATAAGTAATAATTTCTAAAAAAGAATATCTATACTATTATAGTTAATACCTAATTTAGTAGCTTTAAAGCTTTAATTAGTATAGAAAATAATAGTATCTTAGTTTAGCTTATACTAAACTTTACTAAAAGTTTTTAAGAAGATAATTTAGAATAATTCTAGAAACTTTTAAGTATCTTTACTAAAGATAAATTAAACTATTACTATTAACTAGTAAACCTAAATTAGTCTAATAATACTATTGTAGCTAAAACTATCTCTAAAGTATTTTTATAGTCTAAGAAAATAGTATTATATAAGTTCTCTTAGGTTTAAAAGTAGATAATACTATAAAAACTTAGTAATAATTATATTCTATATCTTAATAACTATAAGAATAAAATAGAATACTTTTTAAGCTACTAAGTATTATATAAAAAGAGAGTTATTTAGTTTAGTAAATAAGATAATCTTAGATAACTAGATAATAGAGCTTTTATATTACTATAAGAATAATTTAGTCTAAAGTCTAAAATAATAAATAAATAGCTAAGAAAGCGTAGAAATATAAATAAGCTTAAGTTTAATACGTAGACTATAATTTATAGTATTCTAGGTACCTTAAATCTTTTTTAGATTATTACTCTTTTTAGTAATATACCTAAGGTTTATAAAATACTATTTAACTCTAATTCCCAAAATAAAGAGCTAGATAAGTTTAAAGTTAATTTTTCTAAGATATAAAGTAATAGACTAAATAAGAAAAGCTATAAGAAGAAGAAAGAGAATAAAAGTTTAATAAGCTTTTTAGTAGCGTAGTTAATATAATTACTTTTAGTACTTTTTAAAACTATAAACTAGTAGATATAAAAGCTAGTAAGGTAGTTAACTACTATAGCCTAAAAGTAAATTACTAAACTAACTTAGAGATTAGTTATATATAATAGTATACTATTATAGATTTAGGCTAAGATTATAACTTTAAGAATATAGACTATAACTACTTAAAAAATAATTTACTATATAATTAAATAATAAGTATTAAGTATTTCTACTAAGATTATCTAAAAGTCTATATTAATATTAGAAAAAGCGCTTTTCTCTTTCTCTTAGACTTAGGCGTAGAGTTAAATACTATTAAGAAAGAAGTAGCTAAAAAAGCTATACTACTAATTATATCTCTACTAGGTAGTTTTAAGGCTACTAAAATAGTTACTATATATAGAAGTATAGTAAGCTTTATAAGCATTATTTAGAGTATCTTTATAGTTATTAGATAGATTAAAGTCTAGATAAACTTCTTTATTATAGAATTTTACGCTAATCTAATTATTCTAAATTACCTTTTCTTAATAGACACTTAGGCATGTATAAAGTATATTACTAAGAGATTAATATATTATTATTTTCTTAATATAAATAGCTAAGCTAATATAAGGTTTATATATACTAAAAGTAATAAGCTTATAGTACTAAGCCTTTATATTAGACTTATAGTAGAAAAAAGCTTAACAGTATAATAGCTAGTATAATACTTTAGTCTATAACTAAAGAGCTTAAAGATAGTATAGTATATATATATATAGAAATAGTAAAAGTAGTAATAGAAATAATAGAAAAGAGATATCTAAGTAGTAATTAGCTTAATATATAATTTATTAGTAAATAAGTTTTATAAAAAAAAGCGTAAGCTTTCTAAGAAAGACTTAATAGTATACTTATTTAGATAAAATAGTAACTTAATAGGCTATAGGCCTAATAGAAGCTTACTTTTTAAAAAAAAGACTATATTTCTTTAAGCTATAAAACGTTAAAGAGCTATTAGTCTAGCTTCTAAGTAATATTATAAAGAGTATTAATAATAAAGAAACTATAAAGTAGAGTAAGGTATTCTTCTAGGTAAAGAGTTTAGTAAAAGTAAATAAAAGTCTAGTATTTAAAGTTTATATAGTTAAAGTTCTATATAGACCTATAAGCCTATCTAATAAGCTAGTAGTAAGATAGCTAGATAATACTTAGATTAACAGAGCGTATAAATACAAAAGTATTAAGATTAAATCTATTAATAACTCTAGCTAACTAATGTAGCCTATTAAAGAATAGTAAAACTAGTAGAAATAAGTAGTAGTAAAGTAAGTGCCTAATACTAATAGCTAATTAACTTTATTTACTAGGTATTTTAAGCTATAATATACTATATTTCTCTAAGATATATAAATAACGTATAAACGCAATTTAGAGAAAAAGATCTTATTAGAGTTATTACTAAAAGAGAAAGGCTCTTAGATATACTAAGAAATAACTTAAAAAATCTTTAAAATAGAGCTCTATAATAGAAAAGAATTATTTTAATCTAAGAAGATATTAAAAGGTCTTCTATACTATTACAAAGGTAGTAGAAGCTATAACTATTAGTATTTTTTTATCTTAAACTAATACCTAGTATTATTATAATAAGTACTAAGAAGATTAAAATTTAATATTAGAAAGAATATATTTAAATTATATTTAAGCTCTAACGCTAAAAAAAAAAGAATTCTTTCTTTTAAGTAGAGAAAAGAAGTAATATAAATTATAATGTTATAATATTATAAGTATAAGAATATTAATAAATAAAAAATAGTTAGAAGTAGAAGACTTAGAAGTATATTATAACTCTTTTTTTTAAACTATAAAATAGAGTAGATAGATTTAAAAGTTAATTAGAAAAAAAAAAACTATCTAAATACTTACGCATAGAAGAGCTAGAAGTAGTAAGAGTAGTAGAAGAAGTAGGCTTAGTAAAAGTGATAGTAGAAGTAGTAAGCGTAGAAGTATTAAACTTAATAATATTATTACTAATAAAATCTATCTTAGTAGTAATAGCATTCTTTAGATTAGAGTACTTAGTAAAATAACTATAACGTATAAGAATAACCTTATGTAAAAAGAAAAAACTTAATAAGAAGTATAAGAATAAGAATAAAGCTTTTTAGTAGAAGTATTAAACTTAATAATATTATTACTAATAAAATCTACCTTAGTAGTAATAGCATTCTTTAGATTAGACTACTTAGTAAAATAACTATAACATATAAGAATAATCTTACTAAAAAAAGAAAAAACTTAATTAAAAGCGCAAGAATAAGAATAAAGCTTTTTAGTAGAAGTAATAAGCTTAAAAATATAAGTAGCTAAATTACTATTAGCTTTAGTAGAGTATATAGTAGTTATTATAGTAAAGTGTTAATATAGAGTAGAGTAACAAAACGTAGTTAGTAACTCTATATAGTAATCTTATTATAAGTATATTTTCTAAACACTATGTACTTGCTATATATAACTATAGAATTTAATAAAACTTTTTTTTTCTAATATTTACTATAGATATAGTACTTTAATAATAATAATAATATACTTATAGAGAGTAATAGTAATAAAGGCTTTTTTAGTATACTTAGAAGTAGACTTAAAAGTAGTAATAAGTAAGCTATAAAGCTATAAAAATATTAAAATACTTTTAAAAGTTAACGTAAAAGCTTTCTAAGAGAAAGCTTTTAGTAGAAACCTTAGTAGAAAAAGTAAAAGTTAGAGTAAAAGTTAAAGTATAGTATAATATAGCCTTTTTCTTAGCTATAAAGCTAAGTAGGTAGAAGCGCTACGTAAATAAACTTTAGATCTAAAGAGTAATATTAAATTATAGTACTATACTACTATAAAATATAAAAAGATATTTACGTAGGTAAACTATAGTATAGAGAATAGTAGCCTAGAGAGAAGTATAAAAAGCTTATCTCTAAGAAATCTAAATCTCTAGCTAAATATCTAGCTAAATATCTAAGTATAACTTTTAAACTTAATACTAATACTAATATTACTTTAAAGATATTAAACGCCTTTCTCTTTATACCTACTATCTAAATAAGTACTTCTAACTCTTTAGTACTTAGCCTAAGTAATAGTTACTTAGTACTACTAATAAGCTTAGTCTTTTATAAAGTTAGTATTGCTAATACTAATATAATTTTTAATATCTTATACCTCTAAGTATAAATATATAAAGATAATCTTAAGAATATTATAGTAATATTTGTAGACGTTATTCTACTAAAAGAATTTAACTTAGAAAATAAAGTACTATATACTTATTTTTATATAAACGTGCTCTTTATTATTAAGCTATTTTAGATAAATACGCTATTTATATACTATACTATAAAAAATAAAAAAAAAAAAGGCCTTTATCTAGAAGAAATTTAAGTATTAAAAAAGAGTAGACGTAATATATAATATAATAATAGTACTAGTATAAGTAGTAGTAAAAAAGTAGATATAGTTAAATAGACTCTATCTCTAGACTTTACTCTAGAAGTTAGAGACGCTTAGAATTATTAGAGAGATAAGAAATAAGCTATAAATATAAGTATAGTAGTAATAAGACTAGTAAGCTAAGAAATAGTAGTTATAAGCGCTCTAAAATAACCTAAGTATTATTATAAAGTTTAGACTATAGCTATAAGAGCTTAGAAGTTATTAGTATAAATAGAGAATAGATAGATAAGTAAGTAAAAGTAAATATAGATAGTAAGTAGTAGTTATATAATATAGCTAATATAGCTAGCTTATAAGTAATTATATATAAAATATAAGTTACTAGTATTTATATAGGTATTATATAGATATTATATAAGTATCTTAGATTAGTTTAGAGACTTTATACTAGTAGTAGACTTACTTAGTTTTTTTTTAGTATTACGTAATTATATAAAGCTAGTGCTAGTACTAGTTAATAGTCTAGATAGCTATTAGTAATATATAATAAATATAAAGTAGTTAGCTTATTATAATTATATATATAGTAACTATTACATTAGTAGTAATAGTAGTAATAGTGTAAAGATTATAATAACTTAGTTATTATTATCTTTTTATTATTATTAAGCTTTGTTAAGATTGCACTTATTATTATTTCTTAACAAATTAGAAAATTTCCTAGTAAATCTAATTGCTTACGTAATTAAGATTTTAGTAGCTAGTTTTAATCTACTATACTAGAGAATTCTAAAACACCTCTATTTGTCTTAGCTTAGTTAATATTAGAGTTATTACGTAATTTAATAACTCTTATCTTCTTATCTCTCTTTCTATAATTACTAAAAGATCTAGTAATAAACTAATTATTAGTCTATACAATATAACGCATAAACTAATATAATTAGTACTAGTCTAGATTATAAATCTAGAAGATAAGAAGAATTTAGTAGACTTAGATTATAAATCTAGAAATTAATAGAAATTAAGTAGATTTAATTATAAATTCTTATCTCTAGGTAGAAATAGGCGAATATTTACGTAATTATTCTAGTAGCTATTTTCTATAAAAGAAATAGTAATTCTCTATAGTTATTCTTTATCTAGTAATAATATTATTACTTTTTACCTACTATTTACTTTGCAATTACTTTATTGCAAATCTTTATTAGTTATAGTATTTATTATAGTATTTAACTACTTTGTTCTAACAAAGCTATATTTTATTATTAGAGAATAGTTCTTATTACTTATCTATTCTTTATAGGTTATAAGCCTAGCTAGGCGCTTATAGTTTTATTAGAATATATTTTATTTATATTATTACTTATTCTAAGTAATTAATATATTTAAAAGAAAAAGATTTTTATTTATTCTAAAAGAGTTATTCTTTAAAATTAATAAAACATCTATTTTAGAACTATATAGTTTAACTTATACTTTTTATCTATTATTATATTAGTACCTTTTTAGCTTTAAGCTATTTTAAGATTTATAATCTTTATTTAGTAGTTAATTAGTCTTTATTATAATTAATAATAAAAAGAAAAGTACTTATTATTATTTTATAATAATAAGAAAAAAAGCTTTTAGTTATTATTATTAATAATTAATAAGAAAGAAACTAGAGTACTTCTTATTAATATTA
>JAFVLP010000081.1:0-14457 GCA_023758145.1 Alternaria sp. BMP 2799
GGCTTAGTCTCTAAACTATTATAGTTCTTCTTATTATTATTCTATACTATAGATACTTTAGAGTCTATATATTTATAGAGAGCCTTTACTATATAGAAGATCTAATTATAATAAGAATATAGTATTTTAAAACTTAGGCGCAGAGGCTTTAGTAACTCTTTCTACCTTATAAGTACTTCTTAAGCTTATATATAATATAAGAGCTTATAATAAGCTTAGTACTTATTATATATTCTAATCTAAACTCTACCTTATATCTTAATCTAGTTGCTAAATAAGAATAGTCTTATACAGTCTAGCTATAGGTAAGTAAACGTCTCTCTATAATAGTACTATTTATCTATTAGTACTACTAAGGCAAGGTATAAGAGAAGAGTAACTAACTATGTCTACGTGTGTCTAACGCCTACTATAGAACTTAGGTTTATTACTCTTGCGTGTATAATAGAATATAGAGCACTAACTTAGGTATATTACTCTATCTTATACTTTGTAAATCTCTACTTCTTTATACGTAGTAAATACCTTTATCTAGTAACGCCTCTTATATCTAAAGCTAGAGTAGGTAATATAATTAGAAGACTACGCAATATAGATATAAAGATTCTTCTTTATCTAGAATAGGTAATTGTAGAAAATAAGTAGACACTCTTTCTTATAGAATAGAAGTAGAATTTAATTTATATCTAATATAATAGAGCTAGATTTATTAGAGTTAGGCTTATTATTATAGAGTATAGTGCAGCAGTATAGATAAAGATTGCTAGATAAGTTAGATATTATTATAGCTAGATATATAAGATATATAGTATATCTATATCTCTTTATATAGATTTTAACCTTACCTAATTACTTATAAATAGAATATATCTTAAAAACTCTAACTTCTTTAATACTATTAAGGACAAAGTTAATTAGACTCTTATAGATAGAACTACGCTTATTTTCTATTATAAGCTAGTAGAATAAGTTTAGCTTAAGAGCTTTAGAAATTTTGCGTATATATAAAGGCGTATATATTATATATACTAGACTAGAAGTTATATTAAAGAAAGAAAATAAAAAAAAGAGTATTACTATATAGAGTAGATTTAACGTAGTAAAGAGAGTAGAGTATAGAAGTGTAAGAGTAATTAGAAAGTAGTAACTAGCGTTAGTAGTAATAGTCTATTATTATGTTTATCTAGATAAAAACTACTAGAGATACCTACGCTAGTGCTAATAAAAAGAGTTAGGCTAAAGCTTATAAATATATAATAGTCTATACCTTAGCTCTACCTAGATTAATTTGTAGCCTTAAATCTTTATATTAAAAAGTAATATTATTAACTTATTTAGTTAGTTACTTAGCTAGTATTCTATTTCTTACGCATCTTAATAAACCTATAGTATTAGAGGCAATATTTATTATATTTAAGTATGCACGTAGTATTTGTTTTAGAGAATAGTAGAGTTATATAGTATATTATACTTTAGCTATATTAGAAGGCTATACTAGATATATATACGCGATAGCACTAAAGTTAAGGCTAGTATATAAAGATCTTAGACTGCTCTAAGTATTCTATGTCTAATAGCCTACTAAAATATTCTCTTTACTAGGTTTACTCTCTAGACCTCTACTACTTTCTCTTTAGAGTATTATCTATACTACGCTACTTACCTATAAGCTTATCTATAAAAGCGTTCTTATTAATACCTTTAATAGTCTTCTTATAGTTAATAATTATATTACTAAACCTACGCTTCTATACACTAGAAGAAGTCTTTAGTTTATTATTCTAGGTAAATAGGCTTACAACCTTCTTACTACGTTTAACGTACCTAGGTAATACCTTAGGTCTAGCTAGTAAAGAGAAGATAGCTTTCTTAGATCTACTAAACCTACTAGAGGAGCTTAAACTAGAGAACTGTCTAGGTAGAAATAGGTTAGGTAATAATATACGCTTCTAACTAGTATTTCTAGATAGTAAGATCTTAACAAAAGGTAAGTTCTTACTAAAAGGCGAGGTCTTGCTAAAAGGCAAGGTCTTGCTAAAAGGTAATATCTTAGTAAGAGGTAAGTAGTTAAATACGTTAGAGCTATTATGCGCTATTATCTATATTAGTAAATAATAATAAATAAATAAATAGAGTAGATAAAACTAACTTAGCTTTTAGTGCCTTAGAGAAGTCTTAGTAGCTTTAAGCTTCTCTAATAGTTACTTAACTCTATAGTAACTAAGAAGCTACTTAATCTTAGCTTTATATTTAACTATCTTATTATAAGAGCCTATAGTACCTTACTTTCTAATAACTTTAGCAAAGTTAGTAAAGAACTTAGTAATAAGAGTAGAGTCTAGAAAATATAGAAGAAGCTACTTAACACTAGTACTAATTATATAATAGGCAATATTAGTATTATAAGCTTTATCTCTCTAAAGAAAGGTGTAGGTATCTTAAAGAGCTTAACTATAGTTATCTTAACTCTAGTATACTTTAAGCTTATTAAGTACAGCATAAATCTATATATTATTAGTAGAAGTAGAATATAAGCGTAGTATAGTGCATAGTACCTTACTATAAGCCTAGTCTCTATTAAACTTATTATCTATTATATTTAATAATATTATAATAGGTAATTATACGTAGTAGAGAAATTAGTATAAGGTAGGCGTAATAATAATAGAACTAGTTAAAATTAGTGTATATTATTTACTAAAAAAAGCCTAGACCTTTATTTAGAGGTCTACACTAAGTATAGGTACTATATATAAAGAAGCTTTATAATAAGACTTTTCTGCACCTTTACTTAAAATTAGGTTGTCTAGTAACTACTTAAGTAGCTTTAACGTACGTAACCGCTAAACCTAGTTAGTAGAACTTACTCTAGAACTTTAGTAAGTAAGGTAACCTAGTAAAATAAATAATTATAACTATAGATAGGTAGAGAGTAAGATTTTCTATAAATTTATATTTTGTAAAGTACGCTACGTAATAGAATCTTTAATTATAAATAAAAAATATTTTAAAACTTTTATATAGATATTACCTTAGACGTAAATAAAAAGTCTAGTTTACGTCTATAACTAGTACTCTACTCTCTATATTACTAATAAATATAATTATAAAAGGTAATAGATTAATACTATATAGAAATACTACTCTTTAACACTCTGCTTAGACTCTACTTATTAATAGTACTTCTTACTATAACTAAATAACATTAGCGTTTTATGCTACTACTTTACTATACCTCTAGCTACTACTTCTATATATTATACTCTAACACTTCTTTAAATCTTTTCTAAGCTAGGTTAGAAATATTATAATTCTATTAACTATAAATATTCTAAAACTTATAAAAAGATTTTACCTTAGACGTAATTAAAAATTTAAGTTTACGTTTATAACTCTTACTCTACTCTATATATTATATATAGATATAACTATGTAATATAATAAATAAATACTACTTAAGAATACTACTCTTTAATACTCTACTAACACTCTACTTATCTATATTACTTCTTATTGCAACTAAATAACATTCGCTTTCTAAGCTACTACTTTACTATACCTCTAGCTACTACTTTATATATTATACTCTATTTTATTTCTATATTATTAAAACTATCTCTAAATTTAATTTATTATGCTGTCTTCTATTAATTAAATATTAATATACTATAGTCTTGCTTTTAGCTATTTTTCTTTACTTTAGATATTATATAAATTATATTCTAGTGCAGGTCTATCTTTCTAGCGTTAATCTTAAACCTATACTATATATCTTTGTTATTATAGCCTATTCTACGTTCTCTAACTTTAGTTAACACGTCTCTAACCTCTCTCTCTATAATACTATAATTATAAGTAGATTTCTTAACTCTAAAACTAATAGCACTAGGCTTATTAGCTCTACTAGCTCTATATTTATATACCTTTAATATATTAATAGCTCTTAAATTAATGCTAGCATTTAGGTTAAAAAGTCTATTTTAGCGTATTACATAGCGTTTAAATAAGAGCTACTTTAGGCGTTATACGCGTAAGAGACAACGCGCTATATTATTATTACTACTCTTAATATTATTACGTACTAGGTTAGAAGTAAGTATATACCTATAACTAGTGTATATACTCTATTATTCTACTTTATAAAGATAGTAGAGTATATAGTATATATAATAATAATATCTACGTACGTGTATCTTTATAGTAAGCTTACGCCTAAGACTATTATATTCTTAACTAAATAAGGTATTTAATTTTAATATAGTATTCTATTATGTAAAAAGACTAATATTTAATTAGCTACTAAAAATTATAACTTTAATTATAAAGGTTACAGACGTAAGAGGCGTAGAAGAGAAGTTTACTACTTAAGTACTATTGCAAAGAAGCTAAGAGTAGATATTAGACTACTTCTTAGAATAAAGTTTACTTATAATTAAAACCTAACTAGAGTATATAAGTATCTACGCTAAGTGTTACTAAAGCCTTCTTATCTAAACTCTACTTAGACCTCTATATATAGATACTACTAAGTCTAATATTAGAAGTAGATTGTATAGTTCTATAAGCTACTATTATTCTAAGGTTTAATTCTCTTACTATAGCTAATATTACAGAGACTTAGAGACTTCTAGCTTAATAATTTAAGAATATCTAGCACTCTACACTAGAGTTAAGATTATCTACATTTACCTACTTCTTTGCAATATAGAAGTAGTAGAAATATCTAGCTATAATTAATCTAATCTATATATTAGTATCTTAATTATACTATTTACCTTTCTAGATCTATAAGTAGTCTTATAATACTTATATATAGCTAACTAGTTACTAACTAATTATATAGAGCTGCTAACTAGAATAAAGCTATATATAACCTTAATCTAGGTAGAATTAATTTATTAGAGTACGTATTAGAAAAGTTTTAACGTTTTGTTCTAAGAAGTATAATTACTAATTAGGCTCTTATCTTAGCTAGGTAAAAGGCCTATACTACTAGCGTTGTAAAGACTAGTTACAAGATACGCCTTAACGTAAAACCTAGATATTTAGCTAAATTCTACTACTATTATAAAATAGTAGATACACTAGCTATTAAATATATTAGTATTACTAATAGTTATTTGCAATTAGTAGCTCTATAGTTATAGAAAGTTAATACGTACGCCTTTAACGCTGCACTATTCTTAATAGCTTTATTTAATTTCTTCTAATATTAGATTAACGCTATCTTATTAGGTTTAATTAAAGATACTACTCTAACCTAACTAGCTATTTACATTATTTAGCTTAACGTAGAAACACTTAGTCTTAATATATTAAACGTAGACTATCTTATATCTAATAATTATATGCAGAATAAGTTAATAAAGATAATATTATAGAATTACCTATTAATTAAGGTAGAAGAATATAATAATATTAGAGACGTTACTAGCTATATATAGAATAGTATTCTAAGCTTATCTTATACTTAGGCACCTATATAGATCTATTGCAGAAAATATTAAATAGAACCTAAGAATAATTAACTTCTTATCTAGATAGAGTATAGTATTAAGCTTATTAAGAAGTCTTATAGTAGTGTATATAAGCGCATGCTAGACCTAAGCCTACTATCTTAATAGATAGCTGTAAAGTTCTTTCTAGAGACTAATAAATATAGAAATATTAATTCTAAGTATAATATAGTAGTTCTATTTAACGTTTATAGAGAGAAAGATTATAGGTAGCTACTAATAAGATCTATATATATTATAGATTAATTACTACTATTTCTTTAGATTACTATAGATAGCAGGTTACTAATAAGTAATAATATATATTATTATTATAATAAGGTAGTATTCTTTACTTAGATTAATAAACGTTAGGTAAGGTATAAAGCTAATTATAAGTTAGTTAGAGTTAGCATTTACAATTCTTAGCAACACTATTTTATAGCCTATATTATTAGCCTAGCTAGTTTCTCTAAGTTTAAGAGCAAGATATATTACTTTAATAGAATATAGTTACTACAAGTTATAGAATTAAGTAAGATTAAAACTTAGAGTAAGAGCTAGAGAACCTATAAAAGGCAAGAAATCTTCTATAGTTTACTACTAGATTTTAGAGTAGCGCAATTAGTGTATAGATTAAAAGCTTATATAGAATACCTAGCTAAAATTAGTGCTACGTATTAGAGGGAAGTGCTTTTTACGTATTAGCTAGTTAGAAGAGTTCTAGTAGCTACGTAAACCTTTACGCACTTATAATTAAATAGTATATTATTTAATTAGTAGAACTTATTATAGTTATACTTAGAGAGTATATCTAACCTACTACACTACTATTTCTATAAAACAAATTTAATCTTATATCTTCTACTTAATATTGTATTATAGTTAATATAGTATAGCTATAGTAAATAGGCTTATTTAGCTAACACTATTAATATTTAATATGCTCTTAAATAACATAGTTTCTACGTAAGAAAAGAATACTTTAGTAGCCTCTAAATAATAAATAGCCTTTCTAAATTAAATAAGAGCCTATTTTACTTAACGTATATTTCTAGATAGCTTATAATACTTATTAGAGATCTATTTATTATTAACATAACTACAATTGCTATACTATAACTAAACCTCTATATATGTATTACTAATACTTATTAACTTTAAGAACTAAGTAATAAAAAGCTATTCTCTTACGTAAATAGAGAGAGTTAGTTAATATTGCTTAATAGTAGAACGCATTATAATATTTAGATATTAGAATATAGGTATGTTCGTAAGTAGAGGAGAAAGCTCTATAATATATAATATTCTTAGATATATAATATTTAAGCGTAGAAGAAGTTTGTTAATAATATCTTAGATAAAGAATAATAATAATAGAAGTGTAAAAACTAGCGCTATAAGCTACTAGGCTCTATTAAATTAATAATAATTAATAATAGTATAATATAGAAGTATATATTTAACTATATAGAGCTATAGTTCTATAGACAAGGTAGCCTACTCTCTAAGAAAGCTAGACATTTATAGCGCGTTAGAGAGAATAGATAGTAGTATATTTAATTCTAATATAGCGTAGTTCTTAGTTTATATATAGTGTAGTATTACTAATATAATAGTGTAGGTTTATAAGCACTATTCTGCCTAGAATTAGCTAGATAATTAGACTTAATTTGCGTTAGTACTATAGAAGAAATAGTAATTAAAGCCTATTAATAGTTACTATTAGATGTGCTAGCTATTATTATAGATAGAAATTCGCAAGAGACGTAGAAGTTTGTATAATAGAATAATCTTAGAACACGTAATATAATAGAAGATATAATATACCTAGGTAAATATATATCGCTATTACCTAGAATATAGAAACTATATTATTACCTCTAACTAAGAAGGCTAGGCTAAGATAAGTAAGATAGAGAATATGTTACTAAGTAGGTAAAGATTATATCTTTATAGTAGATATTATATAGGTTTTAGTTCTTACTATTTAGAAAGTAAATTTAAAGATAGAGCTAGATTTATACCTAGCGTTCTAGTATATAATAAATTAATTATTACTACTAGCATTAATATAACGTATAGTATAATATTCTAATACTCTATATCTACTTATTAATTCTTTAGTTTAGACTAAATTAGAGTAGTAAATGTATAGATAGTATCTAGCTAGATATAGACGCTTTACTAATAAGAACCTATACTTTCTAACTATTATTCTAGAGACTCTAATAAATAGAGTTCTAATATATAGCGTCTTTTAATTCTCTTCTATAAAGATATTCTTAAGTAGAATACTACTAATAATGTTGCTATCTAAGTCTTTAGTTAGTTATCTAGTTAGAGAGATTACGCTGTTGCTAGAGTTATTGCTCTTATAGTTATTAAGAACAAAGTTGCTAACCTTACTATTGCTATTACTAGGTATAGGTGTAGAGATAGTAATTAACGCGTATAAAGAGAATATTAAGACTACTAGTAAGTTATTAGTATATAAGAACTCTAATAGTTTAGAGAGCTACTTTACTAGTTACTATATAGACTATAAGGTTTTTCTTCTTAACGCTTATCTAGATAGAAAGAGCTATAAAGGTATAATATAAGTTTATAACCTTACTATATATTAGCTTAGAAATATTATAGAAAATTAGAGTATAACTTATAGTAAGAATAGTAGAGAAGTAGTTTAAGCTATTAGTGTAGAACCTAGGTAGCTATAGCATATTACTACTAATACCTAAGGCAACTAAAGATGTAGTTAGTTAAAGCTAAATTAAATGTTTAGTAAGAATTAAAAACATACTCTAGCTGCAGATTATCTAGACTATAAGCTTAGTAATAATAGTGTTAGTGCTTATAGAGATAATATTATAGATCTTAACCTAGAGCTAATAAGATATTAGTAATAGGTAGGTAGTAATCTAAATGTATAGGTAACTTACAGCTTTAAGAATATAATTATACTAGACGTATAGGTTATAATCTTAAAGAGGTAAGAGCGTTGTTAGTAAGAATACTATATTAGAGAGAGATAGTTAACTATTAGAGAAGTAGTAATAGATAAGAGTTATAAGAGAGAGAGTAAGAGTAAAGTTAAAAGGTTGTTATAAGGTAAGTAACTCTTTATTAGAAAGTAAGAGAGTAATATTAGTAGAGTAAAAAGATAAGTAAGATTAAGGTAGCTTTATTAACGTGCTATAGTTAAGTCTTATATAACCTAGTAATGTAATAAACTAGATTAGCGTTCTTCTTAGTGCTATTTTAATTGCGTTAATATAAGAGACTATATTAGGCTTACGTTCTAAAATAATATTATCTAATCTTACCTCTACTATAACTTAATTGCGCTAACGTAAGAGACTATATTAGATTTATGTTCTAAAACAAAATTATCTAATCTTACCTCTACTATAACGTAAACAACGCGCTGTAGAACGTACTTCTTACTACTATTTACACTAATCTACAAACCTATACTAACTAACTATAACTTCTTACTATAAATATTAATCTAGGCTAAGAGTATATATATAATCTACTATATCTATAGTATTAGATATCTAATAGTGTTATTAACGCTAAGAGAGTATACTTCTAGTTAAAAGATAAGAAGGTTCTACTGCTGCTAACGTAGAATACATTATAGTGTAGTGTTACTAGACGCTAGATATATTTTCTTTTGTTTAATTATAGTAATCTAGTATAGATAATTATATTATATAGTAAGAGTATATTAATATTAGTAGTAGAAAGACAGGCATTCTTAACTAGGCTTATAATAGTTAGTAGGTTGTATTTCTTCTATTACTATAAATCTCTACTAATAGTAACGTAGAGAACTTAACCTCTATTAAGACTACTATAAAGGCTAAGCTTAATTATGCTATTAACGTAGACGTAGACAACTATAGCAAAGCTATAGAGAAGTAAGATAGTAATAATAATAATAAGAATAATAGCTTCTTAAGCTTATTAGATTACTTTTTAGCTAGGTTAAAATCTACATTTTTCTTAAGTAGTACCTAAGAGAAGACACTCTTAACTTCTATACTACGTTAACTACGCGTATAAGTGTACTTCTTACCTAGTAAGAGAGATAATAATAGTTAAACTATTACTCTAAGCAAATTCTTAACAAAATAGCAAAGATAAGTTAAGTTAGGCATTATAGAAGAAGCTAGACTAGATAGGTAGCTAGTAATAGTAAAAGTCTCTGCGCTTAGAGTAGTTATTAGCCTAGACGTTAAGAAAGATAAGAAGAGTAGTAGAATCTTAGAGCTAGAGGTAGATATTAACTTTCTAGTATATAGTCTAGAATACTCTTAGTTCGCGCAACACCTTATTATTCTAGAGAATACTAGAATTATTAATATATATTGTCTCTAGAACTATAATAGATTCTTTTATATTTATAGAAAGAGTACTATAAGAAGTAAGTTAATAATAATAGCCTAGCTAGACTTAATTTTATAATTTATATAGTTAGATCTATCTAGATTATAGTTTAAGACGCCTTCTATTCTAGTTAGTTACTTACTTTATAATAATATTAACTAGTTATTAAGGCGTGTAAGAGAGCTAAAGAAGAAAAAGAAGAGTAATATTAATCTCTTATTTATAGGTATTAAGTAGTTTAACGTAGCGTTAGTATAGAGAGTAAAAGAGAAGAACTTTTAGAGTTATAGATTAGAGGTAATTAGATAAGAGTTAAATATTCTATTTAAAGGTTCTTTTTATAATGCTAGAAACAACGCTATATATATAATAGATATCTTCTTAAGTTTATATAAGCTAAAAAAAGTGTAACTTTCTTTTATTAGTCTAGTAGAGTAAGTAGGTAGAATTAGATAAAAATATATACAAATAGTATATAAAAGTAATAGAACTAGAGTTTAATATTAGTATTATATAACGCTATATAATAGTATAACCTTTAACTTAAGAGAATTATATAATGTAGTTAGGTATGTTTAATAAGAATATAGGTTATTATACGTAATACCTATCTTATCTTTAGAGTTAAGCTATACTTATAAGATAGCCTTCTATATATTATAGTAGATATTACCTAAGCCTCTATTACATTGTATTATACTTAGATTATAGATCTAAATACCCTCTACCTATACACTAGTAACCTTTTAAGTATTAGAGTTAAATGTAATATAATCTATATTTACTTCTAATATCTAAAACTAGATAACTAGAGTACTAATCTTTGTATAAGTAATATAGTTTACGTTATTCTAGTATAGATCTATAAGTATAAGATAAAGAACCTACGTTCTAGTTAGATTGTATATAATAGAAGCGCTAGAAGCTAATCTAGAAAAACGCACGCGTTCTATAATAACGTACTAATACTTCTCTTATATTATACTATTAAGGTTAAGTTTATTATTAAACTTTGCGTTGCTAGATATATACTTAAATTACCTACTTCTAGTATTTACTTATTCTGCTTAAGAAAGCAAAAAGAAGTTTAAGTTAGTAGTAATATTCTAAAGTTCTTAGTAATAGCTTGCGTAGATTTAAATAGCTAGAAAGCTGCTTAGTTTACTTATTAGAATAGTAGGTACTAGTAGATAGAACTATTACTAGAAGCTTACTAGTAAGATACCTAAGAGCTTATGTAGAGAAGATAGTAGTTTTAGAGAAGATAGTAGTTTTAGAGAAGATAGTAGTTTTAGAGAAGATAGTAGTTTTAGAGAAGATAGTAGTTTTAGAGAAGACAGTACTTTTAGAGAAGATAGTACTTTTAGAGAAGATAGTACTTTTAGAGAAGATAGTACTTTTAGAGAAGATAGTACTAAAGATAGTAGTAATAGAGATAGTAACCTAAGATTAATAATATAGCTTATAGTAGAAATAACTACGCTTTTATTATAACTTAAGAGTAGTAGAAAAGAAATATAAAAGAGCTTTATAAAAAGATTAGGTTCTTACTTAAGTAAAAGGCTACTAATTTAGCGCTTAATATATATTACGTAATTACATTAATCTTGCTTATTACTAATATATAGTATTAGATACTTAGAAAAGATAGTATTTAATAGTAGTATATTAATATAATATTAAATTACTTACTTACTTAGAGTTAGAGATTACATAATAGGTTAGTAGTACCTAATTACTAGTATATATTACTAGTGTTTCTAGGTAATGTTTAATAGTAGTACTCTGTAGACATATTTCTAGGTAATATACTATAGTTGTATTCGTAAGTAGTGTTTTGTAGTAGTACTATTTAGTTATATCTAGAGATAGTATTTGTAAGTTGTATACTATAGTAAGGCTTATTAGTAATAGTGTATAGCTATATATAGTCTTAGTATTTATTATATATAGTAGCTTAATCTCTCTAGGCGTATTATTAGTAGTTAGCCTTCTATTAAAGTGTTAACGTACTAGATTATTATATCTATATCTTAAAGTTTTTTTAAGTAAATATACTATTTTAATATCTTTTCTAAAAAGTAATAACTTATATTAGTAGATAGTATAATATTTATAGTAATTTCTAGTAATACTTACTAGTAATTTCTATATTAAAATATAATTAATAAAATATTTAATTAGTTAGATATAATTTAACTAAAACAATTCTATATAGTCTAAATATTATTATAATTTAGTTATAATTAAAAACGTATTACATAATACTATAACTCTAGCCTATAGTCTTAACCTAGAAATAGTTTTAAATACTTCTTAGATAGATATTACTATTTCTTACTACTTAGACTTATTTTCTATTTAGTTCTTTTATAGAATTTTTCTTTAAAGTAATAAATAATATATATAACTTATTAATACTTTTATACACTATACTCTATAGAGTTTTAAAGATAAACCTAGCTTATAATCTTAACATTTTTAGATAAGTTTAAAACGTAAAATAGCTTATAACTTAGCTTTAGTTACTAAAGAGCTTAGAATTATTTATTTATAATACTAATATATACTATAATAGAAAATGTATTAATTATATAGTTTCTTACTTAAGTAAACTATATATATATTTTTATATATATATATATACCTAAAATAATAGTAAATAAATAGAATAGTTTATATATTATTTACATTCTTAATATATAGAGATAATAATACTTTTAAAGAAATATAAGTCTATATTTAAAACTTACTAAGCCTAGTAAAGCTTTAATATATTAAGTAAAATTATATAACTACTAAGTATTTAGGTAGAGAAAAAATAGATTTAAAATTAGACTTTATAAAGAAAACACTAATTAAAAAAGAGTTAGTAAAAGAAAGATTATAATATTAGGTAATAAAGCATAGTTTTTATATTCTAGTAAATAGTTATAATTACTATAAGCAAAATATAGTACTATTAAACTTTAGTTTTTATCTAATATTAGATAAAGATTATAATTTATAATAGTATTTAATAGTAATATCTAATAGAGGTATCTTATAATTTATAATAGTATTTAATAGTAGTATCTAATAAAGGTATCTTATAATGTATAGTAGTATTTTATAGTTGTATTAGATAGTAGTATTTTATAGTAGTATCTAATAATAGTACTTAATAGTAGTATTTTATAGACGTATTCTAAAGTAGTATTATATAAAAGTACTCTATAGTAATATATAATAATAGTATTTAGTAGAGATATATAGAAGTTACATCTAGTAGTAGTATATAGTAGTAATATATATTAGGAATATAGACTAGTAGTATATAGGTATAGTATTTAGTAAATATATATAAACGTAGTATCTAGAGATAGTATCTTATTACTTTGTTAAATATGCTAGTGTAGAAATACTAGTATAAAGTAGTTAGGTAATATAGTATATAATTATAATATATATATAGTTACTAAATACTTTATTTTATAGTATATACTAGTAGATATCTATTTAAAAGTTTAGGAAATTAAAACAAACTTATAAAGTTTTACGCTTTAAGATCTTTTATATCTAGAAAGAGAAATAAAAAAGTATATATTCTATATACTTTATACTAAAAACGTAAAGATACTTAGAAGTACTTCTAGAAGTTATAAATATATCTTATTACTCTCTAAAAGCTTTTTTTAGAGTTAAACCTAACTCTAAGCTATAACTATTAATAAAAAGCAATAAATATCTAAGAACTTAAAGTATTTAAACCTATTTCTAAAATAAAGCTATAAGGCTATTTCTAGAATAAAGCTATAAAGTAGTAATAAATAGTACTTTATAACTCTTAATCTAATATATATTATATATTCTAAGTAGATAGAAGAATCTTTAAAGAAGAGTCTTATAGGCGTATATATATAGAACTTTTAAAGTTTTTTTAAAAAAAAGTATATATTTAGCTTTCTCTTTAATTTTATTTTTTTTATTCTTTTATTTCTTTTTATTCTCTAAACCTATCTTTATATCTATTTCTTAAAACGCTTATTTATAATAGTCTTAATACTAATATATTAGAATTCTTTCTAATCTACTTTCTAATCTACTATTTCTTTTAAGTAGTATCTCTATTAGTTATTAAGAAATATAACTTAATAGAGATTAATTTTATTATCTATATAAAAGATACTAAGGCCTATATATAGATTATAGATAATATAAAGCTTTACTTCTCTTACTCTATATTTAAATAAAACGCTAAGAAAACTATTAAATAATATATTTAAGATAAGATTCTTAGTATAAAGATATATATTCTTAGTATTCTCTTTAAAAACTTTATATATAGTAGCTCTTTTAAGTATATAAAGTTACCTAAAGTATATTATTAATATTAGCTAGCTCTTAAGTATACTAGATAGCATAACTAACTCTTATCTACGTAGACTAACTTTATAAAACATAGATTATTTACTTCTTAGTAATATAACTAGATATAAATAGTACTATTCTAGATAGCTAAGCAACGTAAGCCTTTTATATAAGTAGTAATTAATTATAAAATTTTTAACTACAAATCTATAGTTAG
>JAFVLP010000082.1:0-13149 GCA_023758145.1 Alternaria sp. BMP 2799
TTTCTTTCTAAAAGAAAGTTAGTAAAAAGATAGATTAGAGTAAGCTAGTAGAAGACTTTAAGTAGAAGAGTAATATTACTATAGAGAACTTTAAGTAGCTATTCTTTAATAATAAGAAACTTAAGAAAATTATTAAAGAATTCTTTAAGATATACTATTACTACCTCTAATATATTAATAGTAATAAGAACCTTAGCTAGCTTTATATTATATACTATTCTCTTATTTAATAAGCTATCTATACTAACCTTTATTACTAGATACTTTACTTAGTACTTTATAAAGAATATACTATAGTTTTCTACTCTTACTACGCTAAGTATACTATACTAGGTAACAAGACGTTCTTCTACTATATTAATCTTAATCTATTATTTACCTACACTTAAGATTAAAGTATAGATATAATCTAAGAATTAGTTTTAATTAATAATAAGAACTCTTAAAACTATATAGAGGTTTTAGAGAGCTTCTATTAATATATAGAGCTATACTTATAATAGCGTAAGACTACTAAAAAGAATTCTACTAGCTTTATTAAAAAATAGTATAATAATATTAATTAGACGTAAGAAGTATAAGTAATAGTACTAGGTGTAAAGTAGAAGAAGTCTATTTATAAAGAAGAAGACGTTTATATTATCTACTCTATAACACTCTATAGCTCTATAGAACTAGTAACTAAAATCTATTAAATAATTCTTCTATAGTATATTATAGTACGCTAGAGCGTTATAGAGATTCTAGCTATAGAAATGTATAATAAAATCTTAAAAGCTTATTATAATCTTATAGTACCTTTTATAATACTATCTAGATATTATAATAAGTATAGTAGTATTAAGTAGATATTTCTAGTAAATATATATATTAACTTCTTTTTCTAGATCTAGAAGGCTATTTTTATATAAGTTTTCTAAAATAACTTTCTTATACGTAAGAAGATCTATAAACTTCTTAGTAAGAATAAAAATAGTATTCTAGAGTATATTTAGAAAGAGCGTAAGTATATTATTAAAAAGATTAAAATACTATAGCTAGTAGTTAAAGAGCTTAAGAAGGCTACCTTTACTAAAAGCGCTAATAGCAAATATCTAGACATTTTCTTTTTTACTAATAAGAGTATACTTCTTTCTTATAAGAGATAGTAGTATATTTAGAATTATAATTATAGTATAGAAGATACTATTAAATATTTTATTAATAAGATTAATATAAAACTAGATATTTATTACTACTTCTATAACGCTACTAACTTTAATACTATATCTACTTCTTTCTCTCTATTTAAGACTTCTTAGACTTATACTAGTAGTCTAGTATCTACTCTATTATTACTCTCTAGCTTCTTACGCTCTCTAATAATATTACTACTACTAGTTCTACTACTTTCTTCTTAGTTTAAGATACTAACACTAGCTCTATTAGCTTCTACTACTAGCTTATCTAAGCTACGTTATAGTAGATAAAATATAAAGTAGACTAGATATACTAGTAATATTACTAGTACTTAGATTTTAGGTAAGCTTCTTATTTTACCTAAAATCTAGCTACTAACTATACTATAGTAGTGTATTACTAATATCTCTACTTAATTATTTATTTTACTTTATACTTTCTTTTCTATATTTTTTCTTTATCTTTTCTTTATACTACTATACTAGTGTATAAGATATTCTTATATAAATTAGATCTTTAATAATCTAAGAATTACCTAAAAAGAGAACGTCTTTTAATAAGAGCTTTTTAGAATTATTTTATTATCTACTATCTTATCTTTTACTTATGCTTTTTAGTATTAGACTCTTATATATTACTTTAGATAATAGAATCTCTCTATAATAGAACTTCTTTCTACTAAACTAATATCTATATACTTTCTTATCTATACTAACTATCTTATATTCTTATAGTAATATATCTTTATACTCTCTAATACTTATATAAATAGCAAAGCCTATAAGAATATATTCTACTATATAGTATAAGAAGTAGTTAGTATATATTAATACAACGTATATAGTAATAATAACTATAATAAATATAATAAGTATAGACTTAGCTCTTTTCTTTAGGTTAGCTAGAACTATAATAGTAGTTATATTTAGGCTAACTACGTTCTTACTACTAAGTAATATTAGATAAGATAATTACGTAGATAAGGTAACTACTTAGAAACACTAGAAAATAGTAATTTAACTAATATCTAGAATAGTAATATTAGAAGTATAATAAAATGCTAGGCTAACTAGATTAATATTATTGTAGATTAAACTTGCAACCTCTGCTTACTAAGCTACTAGTAGAGAGCCTGTGCGCTAAACACTAAAGTTTAGCCTATATAGCTCTCTTTAACCTATACATAATATCTTACTTAGTACTTAACTTAATATAATTATCTTATCTATTAATGTCTCTTACACTATATTGCGTCTACCTTATAGTACTTAGAATACGCGTAGTAGTAACTACACTAAAGAACTTAGAGTGCACAATTGTATAAACATTTACATAACTTTGTAAAGTTACTAATTGTAACTCTACGCTTAAGATAATAATCTTATACTTTTATAATATATTCTCTACCTTTAGTTATATCTCTAGATTAGAATTAAAACTACTTATAGCGCTACTTACTATTAAGGCTCTATTATACGTCTATAGAGTAGAACTTATTATATAGGTAGCGCGCGCGCTAGTGCGCTAATCGCGCTAATTACAAAAAGCGTGTTACGCTAGAAGCCTATTACTAAAGAACGTTGCTAAGTGTATTGCAACTCTAAGAGAGTGTTGCGACGTTACGTAAAGAAATAATTATAGTTGCCTCTATTGTAATTATACAGCGTAGCTGCACTATACCTTAGTAAATAGTAGAAGGTCTAGCTTACTACTTTATAATAAGTAAGTAGAACTATAGGTAGCAAATAATTTGCTCTGCTCCCGCCTATTTAACGCACTACTCTCTTACCTTTACTCTCTCTCTCTACTACCTAACTTAACTACTAACATAGTTACTACAATATCTAATAGTAATCTTAACTCTAATATTAGCCTTAGTAGATAACGCTACTTAAACATAGGCTCTTCTGCAGCTAAAACTGTAGTTCTATCTAATAGCTCTATCTCTCGCTCTAAGCGTAACACTAAAGCTAACTCTAGTAAAGCTTCTACTCTTGCTCTCTTGCGTAGCTAAGAATCTAGCTATAAGTAAGCGCTATCTTGTAGTTAAGAGTTAAGTTGTAAGCAACAGCGTTGCAATTGCGTTATTACTAACTCTCTAATTCTAACTAATACCTAATAAACACTTAGCTAAGGTAACTCTAATATCTATGTCTCTACTATTTACTGCACTAAGCCTAGTTAGCAGAGCACCTTTAGCTACTCTACTCTTCTAGAAATAGAAGAAGATCTGCTAGAAAATAATAATATTCTTCTAGCTAAGCCTATAATAGTTTCTATCTCTACTAATAACCTATATAACGTCTTCTTTAGTAGCTGCTGTCTTTAGTCTATTTGTAATAAGTTCTAGGTATACGCAAAGCTTAGTTACTCTAACTTTACTTTTATAGAGATTTTTAAACTTAATAATAATAATAATAATAATAACTATAATAAAGACAAGAAGAAATAGTATAGTCTAAACCTAGGCTAAGAATCTCTCTTAGAAGAAACCTACTACGTAGTCTATAATAATAAGGACTTTCTTAAAGTAGTATAATATTCTATAGGTCTACTACGCACTCTCTTTATTAAAATTATAAAAGGCCTGTCTAAGGCTGCGCCTAATCTATATAATCTCTAACCTAGCAACGTCTCTAAAGAGAACTTTAATAAGGCTATCTTTATTATTTCTAGAATAGAGAAGCGCCTTAATAAGCTCTAGGTCTTAGTCTACTTTTATAAGAAAGAGACTAATAGTCTTTAAGAATATCTAGTTACTACTTAAAACTATCTTGCTGCTACTAATAAGTTGCGTAATAACTTATAATAATAACGCAATACGCTCTAAAACAAAGTTAATATACTACGCGCGCTTTCTTTCTCTCTTACTCTATACTCTAATTCTGTACACGCTAATGCTGCTCTTAATAAAAAAGAGGCTAACAAGTTTTACAGTCTCTACGTAGACTTCTATAGTAAGTATTAGATAGTCTTAGAGTAGCTAGCTAAGAAGAAGGCTTACTTATTACGTTAGTTCTAAGATTACGCCTAGAAGAATTAGAACTATAAAGATATTATATTCTAGAATAAGAACCTTAAAGAATAAGTGCTCTTAGTAAATAATAACACTAATAAGTTAAAGAAAGATCTCCGCTAGCAGTTGCAGTAATATAACAAGGTTATCTAATAACTTTAAGCCTTTAATTCTAACTATAAGCCTCTTACTCTACTATAACATAGTTCTAAGTAACGTACTAAGCGCACTAAGTGTTGCACTAATAACTATTACACTACTAACTAACGTACTACTAACTACTACACTATTAACTGCTGCACTACTTCTCTAAACCTGTATCTAAGCTATTATATACAAGAACCTAAGCGTTACTCTTAATATAACTCTTGTAACTATTAGCGACGTTTGCCTTTATTATTACACTTGCGTTCTTACTTCTACTACCTATATACAAACCTATTAAACACTAAACCTTATAGCTATATTCTACTACTCTATAATAGTTGTTAGGTTGTATACAAGGTCTATACACAACTAGTAGAGTCTATAGTTAGTAGAATAGGTTATGCTACTTTTAAGCTTTCTAACGTAGAAATCTAGAAAGATAATAAGAATAGAAAGAACTACTCTAAGTAGTGTTATATAGCTTTCTAGAAGTGTAAATTACTTTCTAAGAATAAGTAAATACTCTATTTAGAGACTAGAATTAATAGCAACGCGTAGATGTATATTAAGAATAGTATTAGTTTCTTTAATAAATACCTTAATATTCTTAAAGCTCTAGATAAATACTTTAGTTAGTCTATCTTTAAACGCTAACAAGAGGCTTAAACTAAGATTAGTAATAGCTCTCTAGTAATAGGCTAATTAGAGAAGTTTGTTAACTAGCGTAGCTATGTTATAGCTGTACACTAACTAACTAAGCTCTCTAACTCTGTTATAGTTCTATACTATTGCTAATAGCTTTGCCTACAACTTGCTTTCTCTATATTATCTAATTTTAATAATTAATAGCTAGAAGCTTTTATAAAGTTCTTAGACGCTATCTACTAGGCAGACTTAATATAGAAGTAGATTAATAATAGTAAGGCTACTACTACTAGCGTAAACACTAATACTAATAAGAGCTGCGCTTTAAAGACTTGTAACTATTCTTCTAATAATTATAACTTAGAGTAAAAAGCTAAGTCTAGACGTAGCTAATAGTGTAAAGCTATATTGCAACGTATATAAGCTTAGAAGAATGTAATAGCTAAAGCTTAAGTCTACTTCTACTATAGTAATAAGAGTTATTAAGCTCGCAATAAGAAGAGCTGCTCTATTCTTAACTAGAAAAAGATTAAGGCTAAGATTAGTAGCGTCCGCTTTAACGCTATAGATACTAACTACACTATTAATAATAATAACAACGCTAGCGTAGAGGCTAATAATTCTAATAATATAATAGATAATAAGAGCAACACTAATAACATAGGCGAACCTAGGTTAGAAAACTAGATACTTCTAACACTAGTTGTATTTAGAAGCTAAACTAGCGCAAAGACATATAATAGAACTAAAATATTTATAAGTATTATAATTGTCTTAAAATTACTACTACTAGGCTCTTCTCTTAGAATAGCTCTGCTAAAGGTGTCTAGAATTACTATATCTTTACTATTACTGTTAAAGGTAATCTTTACTCTACTAATTAACTTTGCTATAATTTCTATACACTATTGCTATCTAAATAATAGTATAAGACCTCTACTCTTATTAATACAGAAGCTAGCGCTAGCTTTATAAACTAATAATAGGTAAAAGACTATAGTCTTATAACTATAATAACTACTTCGCCTATCTACCTATCTCTTACTAATAGTAAAGTTGTTAATACACTAAACTAGGCTATAGAGCTACTAGTTAAGTACAGTAGTTATATAGCTATAGTAACCTACTTTATTATAGATATTAGTAAGTTTAACCTTATTCTAGAAATAACTTAGCTAGAAGACTACAACTCTATACTTACCTTTGTACCTCGCAGTATAACGTTTAAATTACTACACTATACATTCTATTATCTTAACTATAGTCTTTCTAACACTATATATAGCGATAGTATACCTACTAAGTCTAAATCGTAATAAATAAGCTCTTTAGGTAAGATCTATATTATTATAGCTAAGGCTGCGTACTTTATAGCTATACGCAACTCTAATAAAGTAATATAGATCTAACTAGAGAACTAGAATAAGCTCGCTAATCTACTAGATAAGAACTATAACTTAAACGCCTTTAAGCGCAAAGTTGCAGAGCTTATAGCTATTAGCTAAGAAGACTATAACTATTATATAAATAAGATAGAGTCTCTCTATATAATAGAAGTAGAGATTTATAAGCTAGTCTCTAACTAGTTGTATAAGAAGATGCCTAACATCTTTAATTCTATTAACGCAGGTAAGCTACCTTTCTACCGCAATAGAGTTAATTATAAGATTAATACTAATAGTTATATTTACAAGCTAAAGATGTATAGGCTAACGCGCACTAAAACCTAAGCTATTAAAGCGTATATTAATAATATGCTTAGACGTAGGTTTATTTACCTCTCTACCTCTTCTTACGCGTTACTAGTCTTAGTAGTTAAGAAGCTAGGTAGTAGTCTTTGTATTTGTGTAAACTATTAATAACTTAACACTATTATAAAGAAGAATTAGAACGCCTCTTCTTCTATTAAGAAGACTCTAGCCTATATAGCTAAGGTAAAGTAGATAATAATTATTAACGTTATTACTGTATTTAACACTATCTACATTAAAGATAGTAATAAGAAGAAGACTACTTTTCTTACCTGCTACAGACTATATAAATATATTATTATGCCTTTTAGGCTATATAATACGCTAGGCACGTTTTAAATATTTATTAATAAGACTCTTTAAGAGTATCTTAATAATATATATACTACGTATCTTAATAATGTGCTTATCTATACTTATAATAATAATAAAGCTACTTACAAAGCTAATATTCTTAAAGTCTTAACTAAGATCTACAATACTAGTCTTTATTTAGATTCTACAAAATGCAAGTTTAAAGTTAAGAAGGTTAAGTACCTTAGGCTTATTCTTACTACTAATAGCATAGAGATAGACCTAAAGAAAGTCTCTACTATCTTAGACTAGTAAGTGCTATAATTAGTTAAGAACGTATAGTTATTTCTTAGATTTACTAACTTTTACTAGCGCTTTATTAAGAGATTCTTCTATATAGCTAAGGCTTTAACTAAGCTTACGCGTAAGAATAGTAATAGTAAGAACTAAAGATATTAGTTCTCTCTACTACCTAAAAGCAAAGTAGTAGTTACTTTCTACTATCTTAAGAACGCCTTCTACACTATAGGTATACTAGCGCACTTTAACTCTAACCTAGAGACGTAGTTAGAGACTAATGTATTAGACTTTGTTACTACTACTATTCTCTTCTAGAAGAACGCTTCTAGCCTACTTTGCCTAGTTACCTTCTTATTCTATAAGATAACTCTAGCAGAATGTAACTATAAGATCTATAATAAGAAGCTGCTTGCTATTATTAACGCTTTTAAAGAGTAGTAGTTTAAGCTCTTAGAAACTAATAATTCTATTAAAGTGCTCTTAGATTACTAAGCTCTATAGACGTTTATAACTACAAAGCGCTTAAATAGGTAATAAGCCTACTAGATAGAATTTCTAGCTAAGTTTAACTTTCTTATTAAGTATTGCTTTAGTAAGTAAGGTATAAAGCTAGATGCGTTAACGCGTTGCTCTAGAGACCTTTCTAAGTTCTCTAATAATATTTACTAGTAATATTAAGTTTAGGTTATTATTAAACTAGATTAGGTTAATTCTAAAGTATAAGTCTATAGCATCTGTATCGCTAAGAATAGAGGCTCTTACTATGTAGTATACCTTACTAGCCTAGGCTAATAATGTCGCGCTCTTCTAGAGTCTATACTAGCTATTATATAGATACTTTATTAACTTAGTAAGAAGAATAACGTCTCTAAGTAATACGCGTTTCTTACTATACTACCTAGTGTAAAGCCTAGAAGAGAAGAGAATAGAATTTTAGCTAACGTTATATATAATAACGTTATAGTCTTACCTATTATAACTCTATACACTAAAATTCTAACTAACGCTATAATACCTACTACTACTCTATCTATAACGTCTACTGCGCCTTATATTAACCTGCGCATTATATTGCCTATTACACCTTTACTTATTACACTCTTACCTATTATACTCTTGTCTATTGTACTCTTGCCTGTTGTACTCTTACTTATTATACTCTTACTAATTACACCTTTACCTACTAAGCTATTAATAGATATATTACTTAATAATATTAAGGCTATATATAAGAATAACGTAGTACTATAAGTAATTATTAAGGTAAAAAAGAATAGATTGCAATAGCTTCTCTTTAAGCTAATACATAGCAAGAAGTACTTACAGCTAGAGCTTAGTAATTATAAGATTACTAATAGTCTACTCTATATACGCGATAAGATCTACGTTTCTACTAGCGCTGTATAAACGCAAGTTATTAAGTAAGCCTATAAGAGTATATATAGCAGCTATAGTAGAAAATATAAGCTATATTCTAAGCTATCTTAATAGTACTATTAGCTAAGAATAACTACTAACGTTGCTTAATATATCTGCGCTTATTTAATATGTAAGCAAAGTAAAGCGTATAGAGAAGGCAAATATAGGCTACTTTACCTACTCTCTATTCTAAACAAATACTAGTTCTATATTTCTATAGACTTTATTACGTATCTACTATCTTACAAATATAATAGTTAGACCTTTACTAATATTCTTGTAATTATAGACTACTTTACTAAGAAGAAGAAGTTTATTTCTATAGCTAGTATAATAATAGACGCGCTTATAGTAGCCTTTATTAAATACGTATAGTAAGAGAAAGGCTTCTCTAAGAAGATTATTTCTAATTAGAGATTATAGTTTGTCTCTTATTTCTAGAAGCGTCTCTACTAATACTTAGAAGTAAAGCCTAAGTTCTTTTCTATATATTACCTCTAGACTAATAGTTAGATAGAGAACGCTAACTTATATCTTAAATAGTACCTCCGCTTCTACGTTAACTACAAATAGAATAACTAGGCCTTATTTCTACTAATAGCTAAGTTTAAAGCTAACTCTAGTATTAGCTCTACTACTAGTAGGTCTCTATTCTTTGTAACTAAAGAATATAACTCTTGTAGTAGCATTAAGTCTACGCCTTCTACTATAATAACAACTACGCTAATAGCTTCTGCAAGATAAGAGCGCCTTAACACTAACCTCTTCGCTAACTATATAAAAGCCCTCTAGAGCGAGCTCTACACCTCTATATAATAGGCTTAGGTAAAATAAGCTAAGTACGCTAATAAAGAAAGACTTTCTGCTTCTACGTTTAAGATTAGCGATTAGGTTATATTAGATATATATAACCTTAGAATACAGCGTTTATCTACTTTACTAGATCTAAAGAACTATAGACTATTTACTATTGTATAAGCTATTAACAATATAGCTTATAAGCTTAACCTACTACCTTACATAAAGCGTATATATAATATATTTTACTCTTAGCTACTACACTTAGTAGACAGCAACTCTCTTCTAGGTTAGACCTAGAACTCTAAAGTGCTAGCAGAATTTAACCTAGAAGTTAAAGATAATATAGAGTACACTATTAACGCTATTAAAAACTATTATATTAATACTAAGCTTAAGAATTCTGCTACTTATGTCTATAAAGGCAAGAAGAATTCTAGTCTTCTCTAATACTTAGTTTAATAGGCTAACTATTCTCTTAGTTCTAATAACCTATCTTAGAAGCTATATATAAACCTTATAGATTTTGCTAATACTATAGCCTACTTTTATTACAACTACTCTAATAAACCTACTATATATAGGAAGTTTAGATCTCTTACTAGTAAACAGAATATGCTAGTTATATAACTTTACGCTCTTAACTACGCCTAGTTAATAGTTACCTAATAACTAGTAGTTAGAATAACATTATTAGAGTTATTCTGCTAGTAATGCTTTTAGTTAAACTTAGTAACTCTATCGCAGAGCGAGGCGTAAACAATTACTAGAAGCTCTATAGCAATAATAGCTAAATCTTAGTAATAATAAGACTAGAACTATATAGTTGTACTTGCTAATATTAAGAGCGTTGCTAGGTTATGCCTATACTTATACTAGAGACTTACTAACGCTGTACTTGTAGCAAGAACTATATAGTTAAGTTACTATTATTATAATAAGACGCTAGAGTTACTATACTATAATAATAGTCTAGACTTACTATGTATAGACACCTTTCTCTGCGCGCGCACGCTTACGCATATATAACACTAACCTAATATTATAATAACTTATTACTACTATAACGCTACTTAACTAACAAGAGCGCACGCGTACAAAGAATAACTTTATAATATAAGTAATTAAGGCTATAATTAATATAATAATATATAAATAGAATATAGTAATAGAATAGAAAGAACGTAGTATTAGACCTTGTTGTAATATGTTTAGCCTGTAGAAGCTTTTGCGAAATAGGCACGTTATTACATATTAGATTTCTTTATTTCTTTATTCTTTAAGTAAAATAGTTTAAGTATTAGAACTTACTCTCTTTTTAGAGGGGGGTAGTGTTATAGATTAAACTTACAACCTCTACTTACTAAGCCGCTAGTAGAGAGCCTGTGCGCTAAACACTAAAGTTTAGCCTATATAGCTCTCTTTAACCTATACGCAATATCTTACTTAGTACTTAACTTAATATAATTATCTTATCTATTAACGTCTCTTATAAATATAATACTATAATAGTATATTTAGAACGTATACTAGTGTAGAACTATAGTTTAATAGAACTAATAACCTAATAGAGTATTATAGTAAGTAAAACGCTAAGCTATACTAACTATAAAGATATTTAGAAAGTATTCTCTACTATTAGATAGAAGGTATTAAACACTATTAAGTATTTAGAACTTATCTTTTAATTACATAATCTCTATAGTATAATATCTATTTAGTATTTAAGCTATTAAGTAAAGAAGTATTAGCTTCTTTATAAGTTATTTAGAACTATAATAGCTACTAAAGAAATAGAAGAAGTGTAAAGCATTAAGAGATCTAGTAATTCTCTCTTCTAAGTATTTATTTACTACTTCTTTAACTACTTTAACACTAAAGATACTAACCTTTAGAACTATCTCTAAAGAAAAGAGTATATTATTATTTATAATAATAACTAATAGTATAGTTTCTATAGTTTACTCTAGACACGCTACTCTAGTCTTTACTAGTAATAATATTACTAAGTTTCTTAAAGACTATAACTAATAAGCTAATAATAAAAGCTTCTCTAATAAGATAAGAGTCTCTATTCTTCTAGATTATATTAGTAATAAGAATTACTCTATTACTTATATTATTAAGCTCTTTACTAGTTATAAAAAGAAGAACTAAGCTAAGCTTAAGGTAAATATAAAGAAATACTAAGTAGATAAGAATACTACTATTAAGATAGGTAAGCGCTTATACTTATAAGCTTTTATCTATAAGTATATTAATAATCTATCTAGTCTTACTAAGTATTATACTTACTTCTACGCAATAGCTAAAGCTTATATTACTAATAAGTAAGTTCTATAAAAGAAACTTAGCTTTCTCTTCTACTATAGACTTCTAAAGTATAATAAGTAAATAGTTACTTTTATAATACCTAACACTTCTAAAGATAATAATTAGGCTAAGTACTATATAGATAAGATCTATACCTTTTTTAAGAAATACTATAAAAAGAATAACACTATTAATAATATATATACCTAGAAACGTAGTAGTATAAATACTAAGATAAGATATATTATACTTACTAATAAGCGTGCTACCTTTAATCTAGAGAAAGTAAAGAGCATTATTACTAATCTTAAGAAGTAATAGAAGAAGTAAGAATCTTTACTTTCTTTTAACGTAGATTTTAAAGTAGAATAACTTATAACTTTACTAAATAGACTAAGACTTAATATAGATATAGTTTATTTCTTTATAGTCTACTTATTAGTTACTCTAATCTTTAAGAATCTCTATAATACTTTATACTTTATAAGCTATATAACTAAGAAAGAGCTCTCTATTAAGAGAAATAATAGTTCTTTTATTACTAAAGTACCTAGAAATATAGCTTCTAAGAGAAGAACTATTTAGTATAGAAAGGCTAAGTATACTAACACTTACTATATATATAATAAGAAAGATTATAAGATTACTAATTATAAACTCTATAATAACTTCTATAACTTAGATTAGATTAGTTACTATTAGAATAGTAAGCGCAAGTAAGAAATATACTATTTTAGTCTACTCTATAATTATCTTAACTAAATCTCTAGTACTCTCTTATTAATCTATAAGCTTAAATAGCTTAGATCTAAGATTAAAGAGTATTTTAACATTATAGATAATATAATAGAATAGCCTACGTCTAGTATTCTTTCTAAGAAGTTTAAGAGAAACTCTTACTCTAAGTATATTCTTAAGTAATTAAACTTAGCTAATATAATTACTTACTTAGACTATTACGTTAGTTATAAGAATACTTAATAGTAGTTTATCTAGTTTTAGAAAGATATTAAGTACTCTAAGAAGACTTAGCTACTAAATAATATTAATTCTAATAGTATTATTATTAGTAGTAAGAATACTACATTTCTCTATAGCGCTAAAGGTAATACTATTAGATACCTAAATAAGAGTATTCTTAGTAACTCTAATTAAGTTTATAATAGCTATATTAAGAAGAAAAGTAAACTCTCTAAGTAATTATAAAGCTCTTAGCTATTACCTAAGAAGAATATAATTAGATAGGTTTCTAACTTATAGGCGTTAGATACTACTATAATACTAGAG
>JAFVLP010000083.1:0-12964 GCA_023758145.1 Alternaria sp. BMP 2799
GATTATAAATCTTTAAATAGCTTAAAGCTAAAAAGGTACTATTATAATAATAGATAAAAAGTATAAGTTAAACTATATAGTTCTAAAATAGATATTTTATTAATTCTAAAGAATAACTCTTTTAGAAAAATAAAAATCTTTTTCTTTTAAATATATTAATTACTTAGAACAAGTAATAATATAAATAAAATATATTCTAACAAAGCTATAAGCGCCTAGCTAGGCTTATAACCTGTAAAGAATAGAGAGGTAACAATAACTATTCTCTAATAATAAAATATAGCTTTGTTAGAACAAAGTAGTTATATACTATAATAAATAGTATAACTAATAAAAATTTGCAATAAAGTAATTATAGAGTAAATAGGTAAAAGGTAATAATATTATTACTAGGTAAAGAATAACTATAGAGAATTGCTATTTCTTTTATAGAAAATAGCTACTAGAATAATTGCGTAAATATCCGCCTATTTCTGCCTAAAGATAAAGATTTATAATTAAATCTGCTTAATTTCTAGATTTATAATCTAAGTCCGCTAAATCCTTTTTATCTTCTAGATTTATAATCTAGACTAGTACTAATTATATTAGTCTATACAGTATATTACATAGACTAATAATTAGTTTATTACTAGATCTTTTAGCAATTATAGAAAGAGAAATAAGAAGATAAGAGTTATTAAATTACGTAATAACTCTAATATTAACTAAGCTAAGATAAATAGAGGTGTTTTAGAATCTCCTAGTGTAGCAGATTAAAACTAGCTACTAAAATCTTTATTACGTAAGCAATTAGATTTACTAGGAATTTTTCTAATTTGTTAAGAAATTATAATAAGTGTAATGTTAACAAAGCTTAATAATAATAAAAAGATAATAATAACTAAGTTATTATAATCTTTACAGTTATTAAAATTATATAAGAGTAGTTTAATCTAGAACTTTTCTAATTATAAATAGATTATAGCTCTCTACTAAATATCTTAAAGGTTATAATTAACATTTAAGATATACTTTATCTAAGGTATACGTAAAAATACGTTAAGCTTTTCTAGCTTAGCTACTAATACTTTAGTAAATAGCTTATCTTAATAAAGATTACTATATAACGAGTATAATTACTTCGTAATTTTATTAAAATTAAAAAAGGTGTTTATATAACTATAGGTTATAAGTTAGAGAACTATTAGATTAGATTTAAAAATAAATATACTATATACTCTAATATATAAGTTAGTATATCTTTTTATAGTTTTTTAACCTCTCTAGACCTAAGAGATAGAGCCTATAGTGTACTTTTTTAAAATTATATAATTACGTAATTATATAATTACGTAATAATACGTTACTATATAAGACTCTAAATTTAATCTTTAAAATCTTTAATATAAGTCTAGATTTATAACTTATAACTTTATACTACTTATACTTATACTACTAATATAATAATTACTATATACGTAATTATAATATACTAACTACTTTTAATTTATAATATAATACTAATAGCTATTTAGACTATTAACTAGTACTAGTACTAGCTTTATATAATTATATAATACTAAAAAGAAACTAAGTAAGCTATAGTAAGTCTAATACTAGTATAAAGCTTTTAAACTAACTTAAGATACTTATATAAAGCTTATATAATTACTTATATAATTACTAGAAATTTATATTTTATATATAATTATCTCTAAGCTTAGCTATATTAGCTACTATATTATATAACCTTTATAGTCTAATACTATACTCTTTATATATTTAGCGCCTTCTAAAATATCTAAAGTACTATTTACTTCTAGCTATTAAATTTACTACTTACTATAAAGTTAATAAATATCTACTTATTAGATATTACTAGTACTTTATTTACTCTAGCTACTAGTTTAGTATTTAGTATCTAGAGTTATAAGAGCTACTTTAAAGTAATTATATAAGTAGTAAAAGAAAAGTTTATATAGATAAAAGTCTATATATCTAGAAAATATAGACTTACTATATATTTTAAGTATTTATTAATCTACTTTATAATAGTAATACTATTAAAGTTAAAGCTCTTACTTTAGTACTATACTAGCTATATATTTATAGCTAAAGTTTATATACTAGCTATTATAAAGTAGCTAGTATAAACTATAATATTAATTAAACTACTTATAAATATAGTAAACTTATTTAAGTTAGTATTTTCTATAATACAAAGCGTCTAAGTATTATTAAAGATAAAAATATTCTCTATAAGTATAGAAGAAAAGTTAATTTAGACTAAGTATTATTTATTAAAAAAAGAGTAAACTATATTAGAGGTTTTAAAGAGTTAACAAAGAATATTTATAAAAAAGAAAAGTATTTAAGTATATAGACTTTTATATAAATACTATATAAAGTAGCTAATTTTTAAACTATAGTATTAACCTCTATAAAGATATTTACCTTTATACTAACTATAGTTATCTATATACTTTTATAGCTAATAAAGAGGCTTCTACTTAATATTATACTACTTTTAAAATTTTAGCTCTTTTACTAATAAAAGCTACTTATTATTACTATTAGTATCTACTTAGCTTTAAAAGCTTATCTAGATATATATTTTTAAAGTTTTAATAACTTTATAGCTTTATAGCTTACTTTTAGTACTCTTAACCTTACTTCTAAGTATACTAAATAAGTTTTTTATTACTATTTCTTTTATAAGTATATTATTAATACTTTAGATTTAGAGTAAATGTTATAAAAAGAGTTTTATTAATAATACTTACTACTATATTATAGTAAATATAAGGTATTTAGAAAATATATCTATATTAAGATTACTATATAGATTTACTAGACTACGTTTTGTTACTCTACTTTATATTAATATTCTACTATAATATAGTTTTTTAAAGCTAGTGTTTTCTTTATACTTATACTACTATATATTTAAGTATTTTATTTATTTCTACTACTTAATAGCTTCTACTTTAAGATAACTTTAAAGTTAACTACTAATAGTGTTTTCTTTTATTTATATAATAGTAAAGGTCTTTACACTATTCTCTAGATACTATAAGTATTTTCTTTATTTAAGTTAACTTTTATTTACTTTAACTATAAGGCTAGTTTTAGAAAATAGCTTTTTAATATTCTTTACTTAGTATTTTTCTTTATATTAAGTCTTTAACTACCTTTATAATAATTAACTTTACTATTTTAATATAACCTATACTTTAAATTAGTTAAAAAGATCTTCTTAACTAGTAATATAGATAAAAAGATATAGATATTTATTATTAAAATCTACTTCTACACTTTTATAGCTAATATTCTATTAGATATATAAAAGTTATATTAAGACTAATAATTAAGTAAATTTAGATTTAAAATTATTATAGTATAGAAAAGAAAATTTACTTTATAAAGACTATATATAAGTAGAATAGATATATAGACTATCTAGCTAGGTATCTAAACTATAGTATATTTCTTTTCTAAAGTACTTATAGTTCTAACTAAGTGTATAAGTATCTTATAGCTAGAAGTTTAATACTTTACTAGCTTTAAGTTCTTTTTTATTAAAATACCTAATAGAGTGTAAATTAAAAAGAGAAGTACAAGCTTTTCTTATTAAGAAATATAATATAATAGAGTAAATAGTAAAACTAATAGTAAGAGCTCTTTTATAAATATATTTATTATAATTATCCTAAGCTAGTTAAAGTAGTATTAAAAAGATATTGTCTATATTAAAGCTATAAATAATAAGTTTTAAAACTAAGAATAGTTATAGAAGTTAAAGTTAGGTAAAGATATGTATTATAATTACTTTAATAGACTTAAGTAATATAGTTATATATATCTATAAATAACTAGCTAGTTCTTTCTAAGTGTATAAAGTCTAGTAAGTAGAGTATAGTAATAGTAAGCTTTTTATAGTTATTATAGTTATTAAAAGTAATATAAAGCTCTAGTTAGCTAGAGTTATAATCTTAGTAGTTCTAAACTAGTTTTCTACTTTCTCTTAAGTTATAGTATATTTACTAGTTATCTAATTTACTACTACCTATATACTTAACTTTATACTATAAGTATTTCTATTATTTCGTATATAGATTAATTATATAATATATATAAAAGCTAAGTAACTAAGTAATAGTATATTAGGTTATACTATTTGTATTTAACTATATCTTAGATTAAGTAATATTACTAGTATAAACTTAATTTAGTAGAGTATTATTATTATAAAGCTATAGAAGCTTTAAATAGAAAGCTAGAAATAAGCTTTTAAGGCTAGTAGAAAGATTAAACTTATAAGCTATATTATTTATTATTTATATCACTTAATATAGCTTTATATTTTTAAAGTATAATAACTTAATAAAGTAATTTACTTTAAAAATATCTAGTATTACAAAGTATCTAGTTACTAATATTAATTTATAGTATAAAGTAGTAATTAGTATTAGTTAAGTTATATTATATTTTATAAAACTAGATAAGCTTACTTTAAAAATATTTATATATTATATCTATATAAGTAATAAGAGAGTTAGTACTACACTATTACACTAATATTATAAGTAGTATATTTAAAGTATAAATAAGCTCTAAACTACTATAAAGTAAATTTCTCTTAGTAGTCTAGAACAGAAAAGTTCTAGTTACTAAGCTTATAGCTAAATTAGACTTAAATCTAGCTAGAAGTAGTAACTAAGCTTAGGTATTTTAGAAGTAGTTAATATAAAGGTATAGATACTATTTAAAGTTAGTATAAGTATTCTTAGTATATTTATTTATCTTAAAGTTAGATTATATAAATAAGTATAGTTAGACTTTAATATTCTTAAAGAAATAACGCTAAAAGTAAAATTTAAACTACTAACTATAGTTACTAATAAAAGTTCTAGAATAATCTTTTTCTCTTTATATATACTCTAGAAACCTATTAATAACTATATAAACTTCTATATTCTTTATAGCTATTAACTTCTTTGTTTTAATAAGTAGTTAATAACTATAATAATATAATATTATAAATATCTATACTATTCTAAAAAAGATAAAGATAAGATAAAGTAGATAAAGATATTCTTTTGTACTTAGCTAGTATAGAAAGTAGATAAAATAGGCTATACTTAGCTTTATAGTTAGTTTTAGATTATTAATATATTATATAAAAATTTATTAAGTAGATAATAGTTTTTAATATACTTTGCTAGTAGTAGTAGCTACTAATTTATTAGTAGGTAGTAGTATATAACCTTTATAGCTATTTAGAAAAAAGTAATAAATATATTTAAAAATGTAGATATAGAGCTTCTTACTAAAAAGAAATATAAAATTATTATTTTTTATAAAATAGTTACTATTATTAGTAGCTTTTAGAGTTTTTTTTCTAACTATACTTTCTTAATAATAAAATAGTAGAGAATACCTTAGTTTTTATTAAGTATAGCTTTTTATTATAGTAAGATAGATATTAGATAGATAGAGTATATTAATAAGATTCTACGTAGAGATAATATCTATTATTAGAATAGTATTATATAAGTTAGACTTATTATATAGAGATAATTACACTAAACTAACTATCTCGAGATAGTTACACTAAACTAACTACCTCTATAGACAATAGTAATACTTTTATACTACTTTCTTAGATAAAAAATAATATAAGTTATAAGTTATAGTTAATATTAGTAATATAGACTTTTAAAAAACGTATAGCCTTATAAGTTTAACTATTTTATTAATATTTCTTTAAAAGCGTTTAATATTAGTATTAGATCTAATTATTAGAAATATATTCTAGAAGATCTATAGTATACTAGGTAAGACTATTAGACTTAGTACTTTACTTTCTAGAATAGTACTTAGTCTTAAATTTAAACGCTTTTTAAAACTTTATTTTATAGACTTAGTAATAGTTATATTATCTTTTTTATTAGAAGTACTTTAGTCTCTTATAGTTAGTAAGTACTTTAACTAAGTTTAATAATTTAGAAAGCTTAGAGCGCTATTCTTTAAAAGCTTAAGTAATAGTAAAAAGCTTTTAATAATAAATTATTTAGTTATTCTTTATAAGTAATATATTAGAGCTAAAGAGATAGAAAATAATTAAACATTATTAAGTATATTATAAGTATTATTCTTCTAAAGAAAGTTAAAATAAGATTTCTAGCTATATATCTAAGAGCTAAATAATTAAGTATTTAAAATTATGTAATTATAACTACTCTCTAACTTTAACACTTACTACTATTATAGTATAAGATGTTTTTAGAAATACTAAAAGCTATTAGTATAATAGCTTTTTAAAAAAAGCTATACTTCTTCTTTAATAAGGTTGATAAACTTTCTATTTTTATCTATATTAGTAGTATTTTATTACTCTACTATAAAAATAGAAAGTAGTAAGTAATAGCTATATAAGCTAAGATTTTTAGTAACTATAAAATTTAAGATTAGAATAATATAAAGTAGTCTTTTAGTATTTATATAATTAAGGTCTAATATCTATAAATAATAATACTTATTTATAATATATATATAGATAAGATACTTAAGAAGTTAAAGCTTAGAAATAGATTTTCTTTTTTATACCTTTACTATTAAAAAAGCTAATTAAGTATATAAAAAAAGTAACTAAGCCTAAAATTAAGAAATACTAAGAAATTATTAGCTTTATACTTTATATAGTAATTATACTTTTACTTAGTATAGAATATACTACTTTAAAGCTTTTTTACTTTCTTAAAAATTTTAGCTATTAATATAGAAAAGCTATAAAGTAAGTAAGTATATATCTTTACTATACTTATAGGATAAATCTAGTATAGTAGCTATTATAGACCTTATTTAATAATTACTAAAAATATATTCTTTACTTATAATTTAAAACTTACTACTTGTTTTTTATATATATTACTAGATTAAATAAAAGTTTAATCTTCTAGAAAGCTATTATAGTAGAGTATTAATATAGAGTAGAGTAATAAAACATAGTCTAGGAACTTTATATAGTAATCTTAATATAAGTATATTTTCTTAATACTTTATATTTACTATAATATAGTAGTAAGTATTAATAAAACTCTTTTTATATTATTTACTTTAAATCTAAAGTATAAATAATATACTTATAAAAGTAATAGTAATAAAAAACTATTTAGTATACTAAGAAGTAACTTTAAAAGTACTAAAAGTAAGCTATAAAGCTATAAAGTTATTTAAATTTTAGAAATTTATATTTAGATAAGCTTTTAAAGCTAAATAAAAGTAAATAGTAATAATAAGTAGCTTTTATTAGTAGAAGAGCTAATAATTAAAAAGTAGTATAAAGTTAAATAAAAGCCTTTCTATTAGCTAAAAAAATAGATAGATAACTATAATTAGTATAAAAGTAAATATTTTACTAAAAGTTAATACTATACTTTAAAAAATTACTATTTTATATAGTATTTATATAAAAGCCTATATACTTAAATATTACTTCTCTTTATTATAAACTTTCTATTTTAACCTTTTAAAACTTCTAATATATTATACTTAGTTTTTAATAGATAATACTTAGTCTAAATTAACTTCTCTTTTTTACTTATAAATAATGTTTTTATCTTTAATAATATTTAAATATATAGCGTTATAAAAAATACTAACTTAAATAATCTTACTATATTTATAAGTAATTTATTTAAAATTATACTTTATACTAGCTACTTTATAATAGCTATTATAAGAACTTTAGCTATAGATATTTAGCTAGTATAGTACTAGAGTAAAAGCTTTAACTTTTGTAGTATTACTATTATAAAATAAATTAATAAATATTAAAAACGCGTAGTAAGTTTATGTCTTTTAAGTATATAAACTTTTATCTATATAGATCTTTTTTTTACTACTATACTAGTATATAAAGTATTTTTATATAAATTAGATCTTTAATAACCTTAGAATTACTTAGAGAGAGAATGTCTTTTAATAAGAGCTTTTTAGAATTATCTTATTATCTACTTTGTTATGTTTCTACTTATACCTTTTAGTATTAACCTCTTATATAATACTTTAGATAATAGAATCTTTTTATAATAGAACTCTTTTCTACTAAACTAATATTTATATACTTTCTTGCCTATACTAACTACTTTACATTCTTATAGTAATATATTTTTATACTTTTTAATACCTATACACTACTTATATAATTACTTTAATTAGCTTTTATAACTCTAAGTACTTAATACTAAACTAGTAGCTAAAGTAAATAAAGTACTAGTAACGCCTAATAAGTAGGTATTTATAAACTTTATAGTAAGTAGTAGATTTAATAGCTAAAAGTAGATAGTACTTTAAATAATTTAGAAAGCGCTAATTAAATAAAAAGTATAGTATTAGACTATAAAGGTTATATAATATAGTACTTAATATAGCTAAGCTTAACTATTATTCTATATAAAATATAAGTTACTAGTATTTATATAGATTTTATGTAGATATCTTAGATTATCTTAGATTATATTAGAGACTTTATACTAGTATTAAGCTTACTATAGCTTACTTAGTTTCTTTTTAGTATTATATAATTATATAAAGCTTATACTAGTACTAGTTAATAGTCTAGATAGCTATTAGTATTATATTATAAATATAAAGTAGTTAGCACGTAATATTTATACGCGTAGTAATAATTATATTAGTAGTATAAATATAAGAATTATAAAGTTATAAGCTATAAATCTAGACTTATATTAGAGATTTTTAAAGTTAAATTTAGAGTCTAATAAAGTAACGCGTTGTTACGTAATTATAGAATTTTAAAAAAGTACACTATAGACTCTATCTCTTAGGTCTAGAAAGGTCTAGAAAGCTAGAAAGTAAAGTATAGTTACTATATCTTCTTTAGAAGTAAAGCTTTTTACTTTTAAAAATACTACTAAAAAAGCTATAGCGCTAAGATACGTTTGTAGAAATTTAGTACTTTATTTTAAAAAACTTTAGATACTTTAGTATCTTAATTAGTAAACTATTAAGCTAGATATAAATAAAATATACGTAGATTAATATTTAGCTTTAGTATATTAATATCTAGAATATATAGCTATAGTAAGAATATATTAAAGATTTATCTAAACTTAAGTATTTAGATACTATAATTATACTTATAAATAGATTAATTAAATTACTTTTTTAGTAATAGTTTAAAATATTTAAGTAGCTACTTAACTTATAGAATTTATAATAGTTAATCTTTAAAAAGTTAATAAAGTAAAAACAACTTTATTTAGACTACTACTATAAGAGCTTACTATTTCTAAGTTAGAGTTTACGTACTTTAAGTAGTGCCTAATTATAGTAAGGTAATTGCTAAATATTAATATAAGTATAAAGTAGCTAAGTTATTTAATTATTTTATAAAATTTATTTCTATAGCTATTAAATCTAGATAGCTTCTTACGTACAAACTAGTAGTATAGTTATAACTATAAAAATTAATATTCTTAGTCTCTCTATTCTTAAAGTTTTAAGTCTAAGCTTATAAATAAGTTTAGTTAGTATTTTAAGTCTATATATAAGTCTTAAGCTATATCTACTTATACTTAAGATATATCTACTTACACTTATACCTAAACTTAGCTAGCTAAGTTTCTAAGCTATTATAAAATAATTTATTAACTATTTAATATAATTTCTAAGCTATTAGGCTATATTTAAATAAGTAAATACTTACTATTATTAGTATAAAGTATAATCTAATCTTTATTTAAGTTATAATCTAGTACTATACTTTAAATTCTTAAGTTTAGACTTTATTAAAGTATATTTATTATAGAAAATTTAATAAAGCTACCTTTAGTATAGTAGATAAGTATATATTTACTTTAAGAAGTATATTAAGATTAAAGAGTAGTTATAGTTCTATAATTATAGACGCGTAATTACTAAGCTCTTAGATATATAGCTAGAAATTCTATTTTAACTTTATTTTTAGGTAGATAAATTATAATAGACTAAATTATTTCTAACTCTTAGTTGTATTTCTAGCTCTAATACTATCTTATCTAAAGTAGAGTTAAATCTACGCTTATAGCTATTATAAACATTAACCTTAAAGTAATAATAGAGTAAATAGTTACTCTAAGAACTTTAATATAGAGCTTAAAAGCTATATTAAGTATAATATTAGCTATTAAAGTTTTAGTATATATATATTTATCTTATAGAGTACTTTAGTATTAGAATAGCTTTTTAGCTAGCCTAAGAAGATATTAAAACTTTAACTCTTTTAGTACTAGTAGTACTAAAGCTTTAAGTCTTTACCTTTTCTTTTCTAAAAGAAATTAGATACCTTTTTCTTTTCTTTCTTTTTCTTTAGAGTTTATAAGTTTTTTTTTACTAGTAGATTTCTATTTTATTTTACTTTAGTTATAATAGCTATAATTAAGACTTTACTATATCTTTTTTATTAATAATAAAGTTATATATATATATCTTATATTTTTTATATAATTTAAACCTTATTACTAAGTTCTTTATACTAGTAGTATTATAATAGTATATAAAATTCTTCTATAGCTTCTAAAATAGCTAGGTTAGCTCTATCTAAGTACTAAAAGTAATAATAAAGTATTTAGCTAGTAACTATAGCTAGTAACTATAGCTTATAACTGTAGTTTATAACTATAGCTAGTAACTATAGCTTATAACTATAGTTTATAACTATAGCTATAGTTTAAGTCTTATATATAAGGTTACTACTTTAGTATATAAAATATATAGTAGTAAAATAGTATATAAAATATCTTTCTATACGTAAAATTTATATCTTCTTACTATTTATATAATATTATCTTATATATATAATAAAAAGATTCTTTATTAATAAACACTATCTAAACTAATAATTAAGTATTTATTATACTTTATTCTACTAATAGATATATAGTAGTACTACATAACTTTATACACGTTTTTAAGAATAATATTATATTACTTTTTCTTAGTAAGAAAAAGATTTTAGTCTATAAAAAGATTAGACTTTTTTTTTACTATTACTCTATTAAATTACAAAAGAGAAGCTTAATACTATATTAATATATATAAGTTCTTAGTCTAAAATCTAGATATAGTAGACTTTAATTTCTTTCTTAATATAATCTAGTTTAGTATCTTTATTATTATACTATAAGAAAGTAATAAAGTAAAAGTCTATTATAACTACGTATTAAAATTAAAGTTTTAAAACTAATATTAGCGTCTAAGAGATATAAAAGAGTAAAATTATAGTAAATAAATAGAATAGAAGAATAAACTTAGAATAGCTAAGCTTATAGTCTAGGCTAATAAGATCTATAAAATAATATAAGTCTTATACTATAATATTAAAGCGTAGAAAAAGCTATATACGTAGAACTAAGAGTAAATCTAGATATAAAGACTATAGTCTACGTTATAAGTTTAGTAGATACTACTAGATTACTACTAAGTTACTTATAATATTCTATAAAAGATTATAATATATATTAATAGATTAAATAATAGATAGTATTAAGATAATATAATTAATAATTTAAAAATAATATAGAAATAATAAGTAATCTAGATAAAAAGTAAAAGCGCGTATAATATACTAGAAGCTAGTAAATATAATAAGGTAGATTTTAATAGATATACTAAGCTATAGTATAAGTACTATATAAGAGATAACTAGATTATTATAATATTATTACTTCTACTATAGACTATATAAGTACTATATAAGGTATAGTAAAGCTATTTTTTTATTACTACTACTACTTTTATTATTATTATTATTATTAGTAAATTAAAAAAGAAATTAGATAAAACTTTATTAAATATTATTATTTTCTAAGTTAACTATATACTTACTAACACGCGTAGTAATAGCTATTATAGTAGAATATTAATATAGAGTAGAGTAACAAAACATAGTCTAGTAATTTTACATAGTAATCTTAATATAGGTATATTTTCTAAATACCTTATATTTACTATAATATAGTAGTAGGTATATTAATAGCTATAAGTATAGTAAGTCGCTGTAAGCGCGTAATATATATACCTATAGTAATAAAGCTATAGTAGAGTAAAGACTTTAGTTATATATTATGTAGTATACTTATAATTAATATAACTTTTTTAAAACTAGCTTATAGGCTATAGAGCTATAAGTTTTTTAATAAGTAAAAATAGATATTTCTATAAGTAATAGTATTTTTTTCTAAAATTTCTACTAGTATTAATAGATTTATAAATAAGAGCTTAATTTTAGTTATTATTATATAATATAAGTTAAAAAAAAGGTAATAAACTAATTAAAGATATCTAGTAAGAGTAAGAAGAATTAGTAAGCGTTATTATAGCAGCTATAAATAGAATAGAAAGCGTAAGTATAGTAAGTATAAGTTAAGTAGCTAAAATATAGTAGATATTCTAAGTTAATATAAGTTATATATATATTATTAGAGTAAAGTAGCTAAAAGACTAAAGAGAGAGAAAAAACTAAAGAGAGAGAAAAGGCTAGAAGAGTAGTTTAGTAATAATAGAGTAGTAGTAGAAAAGTGTATAGTATATTTATAAAAACTTTAATATAAAAAGTATTTTATATATAATATTTTTTAAATTTCTAGATATTTAAAAGTATTAATTAAATAAAACCTTCTTCTATTTTAGAACTAGCTATAATTAGTAAGTGTTCTATAGTATATATAGTTATATATAGTAGCTAATTATATTTTAATCTAAAAGGCTACCTAATATAGATTATAAATAAAGTAGACTCTTTTTAGACTTAAAAGATAGAGTCTATAGAAGCTCTTAACCTAGACTCTGTAAAGATTATAATAACTTAGTTATTATTATCTTTTTATTATTATTAAGCTTTGTTAAGATTGCACTTATTATAATTTCTTAATAAATTAGAAAAATTCCTAGTAAATCTAATTGCTTACGTAATTAA
>JAFVLP010000084.1:0-11091 GCA_023758145.1 Alternaria sp. BMP 2799
TTATTGTTGCCTAAGACTACCTTTCGCAATAGGTAGAAGCTAAGACTTTAGCTAAGAACAACTTAAAGAGCGTTTAGAAGTTTCTACTACATAATGTCTTTTGTTAATAGAGTATTCTACTTAAGATATTAGCTAACGGAGGCTCTAAGAACAAGGGCCTTGTTAAGAAACTTTAGAAGTAATAGGAAATTAACAGAGTTATTTTAAGCGCCTACTACCCTTAGAGGCAAGAACTTATTAAGTAAGGGCACGCGCCTATTATAGCTGCTCTAAAGAAGCTTTCTAGCAACTAGGTAGACAACTTACCTAACGTTTTATAAGCTAACTGCACGACTATTAAATAATCTACAAATAAGACACTAGCTTACTTAGTCTTAGGCTAGCAGCATATCTTGCCTATTAAGCTATCTATTCTAACTTAGCAGACGCTTCTATAGAATAACGTTTAGAATATACCTACTCTGCTTGTAATGCAAGCCTGCTAGTTTAACTAAAGAGATAAACAATTTAAGAAGTCTATTAACTGTACTGTGCGTCTTAGGCATAAGAACAAGGACTATTTTAACTAGTTAAGAGTTCTTTAGCTAAGTAAGCTTTCTCTAGGTAACCTTGTTCTGTTAAGAGACTCTTTCTACAAAAACGACTAATCTACGCTTACTAAGTTTCTACCTAAGTAGAAGAGGCTATTTCGCATTTGCAGCGTTAATAAGAAAGGTTAGTATTAGTTAGAAGAGCTTAACAGCACCTCTTTCTAAAGTTATACGCTAGGAAACTGCCTAAAGGCCTTTTACTAGCGCATAGTAGTAGATCTCGCTAAGATTAATAGGCTAGACTACGCCGTAACCGTATCCTCTGCTAATAAAACTAACGATGTAGATTAAGAAGTAAGTAGTAATAACAATAATAAGACGCCTAAACAGCCTATGTACAGCTAAGAAATTCTAGATACTCTAGAGTTAACTAAAGTTTAAAGAAGCCTACAGCTAAGAGCTTAACTAGACAATCTGTTAGTTAATATAGAAGAGAAACAAGACATAGAACAGGCATTGTCTAGACCTTAGCGATTATTAGTAGTTATCCTAACAAAGAAGCTAGATTTTAACTAGAATAAGTATTAGGCATATGCATTACAGGTATAGTTTTAAGTAGTTTTAGACATGTATGCATTAAACACTATAACTAAGCTCTAAACTACGTCTATAAATATATGCGGAGAATAGCTACTACTATTTTAGCCTACAACTAAGCAACGTACCTACTTCTTACTCTTCTTCTTCTTCTTGCTAGAGGTCTTCTAGACTAATAAGCCTTTAGACTTAGACAGAGTAAGGAATTTATCGCTCTTATTATTATTAATATCTATAGCCTTAGTAGAAGGCGTAGCGGGCTTGCGGGTGCGAAGAGTACGTGTAGAGGCAGGCGGTAGTACTAGTTTCTTTGTCTTCTTAGTAGAGATAGACTTTGCAGTACTCTTAGAAGAAACGCGCTTACGCTTAGAAGATAGCAGAGCTAGAAGACTCTTTAGAGCAGCTATAGCCTTCTCTAGCTAAGCAAGCCTTAGCTTATAATCCTTCTTAGAGATACTCTTGCTATAGTTGCTAATATCTAAGTTCTAGAACTTCTTAGTAGAATTGTAGTCGCTGTTACTAACTAGCTTCTTAGAAGCACGCGGAGCCTAAACTATAGAACTCTTCTTGTATAACTAAAGTGCGCTTAGGCTGTTAGAGCTGTTAAGAGGGAAGAAAGGCTAGGATAATTAACAAGAGAGGCGGGATGCTACAAGAGGCTTATTAAGATCTACTAGCTTAGTAAACATAACCTTCTTGCTAGAAGAGTTAGGCCGACCTAAGAACAAGTTAGCTGTTATACTAATACTAAGAAAGTAGATGTCTAAGAGGTAGTTAGAAACTTACGAGTAAAAGAGCACTAAGGTCCTGCGCTCTTCGCGTAGCAATTAGTGCAAGTTCTCTATAGCATTAGAAAGCTGTTTAACATAACTAAGCGACATAACTTAAATAGAAGCTTTAAACTACGTTTGTAACAGCCGCACATTTTGTTATATCTACTAAGCTCTTTATTCTTGCCTAAAGCTAACTTATGCTTAATTGCGCTAATAAGATAATAGTATATAAGTGCAGTAACAAGGGGCTTAAAGACGATTTGCTTGCAGTTTGTACTAAGAGAGAAGAACTTGTAGAAGAACGAATAGTTCTTAGACACGTCTAGAGGCGCTAAATTAATTTTGCGCTTAATCTAAGGTTCTTTACTCTAAGTTAGAAAGCAGGCTGCTGTAAGAACTAGTCTAGCTAGAGTCTCTAAAGTGTTAAGGTTAACAATATATCTACAGAGGTCTTTGACCTAGTTAATAGTAAAGTCTGCGCGCGACATGTGCATTACTACAAAGGAATATAATGTTAGCAGAATGTCTTTTAGAAAGTAAGAAAGGAAGACAGTAGACTTACTCTAGCTAATAACAGTATTAGAGGCGGAAATACGCTTTAGTAGCTTGTGCAACTCTGCTACCTAATTGCTAAGAGCTCTAGGCACTAGACGCTTTTTTGCGGGTAACTTAGAAAGAACTTTAGACTTAGACGGGCTAGGGCTCTTAATAGGGGGGCTAAATTCCTTAATGTTAGATAGAGTTTTATAGTAGTTAGGCGGCACAGTAGAGCGTAAAGTGTTCTTACCTGTAATACTCTAAAGCGCCTAAGAGGCGCTTAGCGCGTAATTAAGGTTAAAATCTGTTTTTGTAATACCTAAGAACGTCTTAATATTAATCTGCTCTTAAAGGCTAAGAAGAGATCTCTTGTTATCTAAAGCAGAGAAGTTAAAGTTATTAAAAGGCTGCGTGTCTAGCTTGTTAAACTTATTAGCACTTGCGGGTATAGGCTAAGCAGCGATAGCAGCTGAATAGTCCTTAGCATTAGGCTTAGCGGTTATCTTGTTAGTAGAAGTTAGCTTAGAAGTAGCGGCCTCTAGCGTAGTAATAGCGGACGCTTGCTTAGGCGTAGCGCGCAGAAGGGCTTATAGAGTAGCAAAGCAGGCGTTGTTAAAGCTAGAGGAGATAATAGACGCGCTCTTAACAAGAGGCTGCTTAATAGTCTTGCCTTTAGGCGTAGTGTTAATAGAGCTAAAAGCTATAGTAAGAATGCGCGCAGAATAATAGCAGTAGTGGTAAAGCAAAGAGCAAGAAGAGGCAAAAGAGCGCGCAGAAGAGTATAAGGCAGTTAAAGCGCAGAAAGAGTAGAAAGTAGTAATAGAGATGTTGTAGAAGAATTTGCTTAATATGTTTGCTGCCTAAAGAGCTATTAAGCCTGTAGTAACAGACCTACTTTTCTTACAAGAGCTGCTACGCGACACTAGATTATAACACTAGGATTTTAAAGCTAGCTAGCATGTAATAATGCTCTTAGAATGCATTAGCAATGTAAGAAGGATGTTACAATGCTGCAATACAGAATGCAATGCATTTAGAGCAGTTAGGGATTTTACTAAAGGCCGCTTAGCTAGAGCTGTAGTAAAACTCTAACTAGACATCTTAAGTAGGCGCTTAGATTAGTATCTGCTAATAAGAAAAGGCCCTTAGACAGGCTAGAGAACAGCTTTAAGAACCTTAGAAATAGATCTTAACTTTATAGAAGGATTATTTTAATTTAGAAAGACGTTAGAAGATCTTCTACATAATTATAAAGGCTGCTAAGGCAATTGCTATTAGTACTTCTTAATTGCAGCTTAGAATCTAGTATTGTCGCAATAGCTACTAGAAACCTAAGAATGTTGTAATAGAAGAATTATGTCTAAACAATATTTAGGACCTAAGGCTAAAAAAGAAGGGATCTTCTTCCTTTTAAGTGTAGGAGGGAAGTAATGCAGGTTTAGCTATTACAATATTACAGGCGTAAGAATGTAAGGTAACAAGAGAAGACTTAGAAGTATATTATAATTTTATTTACTATAACTATAGAGTAGAATAGATAGACCTAAGGGTTAATTAGAGAGAAAAGAGACTAGAGAACTACCTGCGCACAGAAGAGCTAGCAGAGCTAGAAGTCGCAGAATTAGCAGAAGTTGAAGGAGAAACAGGCTTAGCAGTTCTAGTAGAAGTAGCAACAAGAGCAGCAACAGCAGAAGCCTTAGACTTAATAACATTGTTACTAACAGTATTAGCCTTATTAGCAACAGCCTTCTTAGGCTTAGGCTGCTTGCGAGGTTAACTACAACCTCTACCTAGAACCTAGACAGAAGAAGAAGCAGCACAGGAAGCACAACAATAAGGCTTTCTAGTTAGCGTAACAGGCTTAAGAACACTAGCAGCTAAACTACTATTAGGCCTAACAGAAAGCGCAGCGTCTAGAGTAGACTAGCTAGTAGATAGATTAGACTTCTTAGGTCGGCTCTAACTCTTAGAGACAGTTAACCTAGACTTGTTGTTACTCTTACTAAGAATCTTTAAGCGCAGCGACAATAACTAAACATAAGGCGCGCTAGTAGAAGTAGGAGCAGCCTTAGCATTAAAAGCCTCTTTAGGCGAATCGCAGCTAAGATTCTTTAGGCTTAGTTAGAAAGCTAAGTCGCAACTAGCGTTAACATTACTTAAATAGTATCTGTACTAAGTAGCTATACTGTCGCTAGCCTAGGCAAATAAGGCCTTATCGCCCTCTTTAGATGCAGTAGTTAGCTTCTTACTAGCCTTAAAACAAGTAAGAACGCTCTTAGAGGGACTAGCGATTATATTAGAGGCAACTACAGACTTAGCGGCTGCAGTAGACTTAAGGCTGCGCCTTACTACTTAGGTTCTTAGAAGAACATGTTAGCAAAGATACTAGAAACAAGAAAGTAAGTGTCTAAAGAACAGTTAGCGACTTACTGTGAAAAGAGCAGACCTAATAATTACTATACTTTAAGTAATTAGTGCAAACTCTACTCTTTATTAGCTAGCTGTTAATGTAGACCTAGATATACTAGCTAAACATCTTTCTATAATTTAACAACGCATACTAACTATAGACAATAATCTTAATAGAAGAATTCTTAACTAAAGGATTAATTGCACTAACTAACTTAGCGCTAAAGCAATAAGACAGTATAAGAGCCTCTATGTTAGAGTTAAATAGCTAGCGCGCGGACTTGTTGTCTAACTAAAAGAATTTGCTAATAGTTATCTCTAGATTAGCTAAGTAGAAGTCGCTATAAGCGTTAACCTGTACATTAGACTAATAGCTTTTCTAATTAGTAGCTAGGATAGATAGAGAAGGCCTAAGCATGCGTTCTACGCTTTGCAAGGCATACAAGTAATTCTGTATGTCTATAGTAAAGCTAAGAGTAACAACATAGGCTCTCTAGTTAGTTACTAATAAGGCAGAAGATGTTAGAAGGATGTTTAGTTAAAAGGCTCTAGAGAAGAAGAAAGACTTACGCTAGGTAATATACTAATCGCGACTAGAGTTAGAAGTTTTGTACTTGTATAACTTTGCTATACGCATGCTACGCTTACCTTCTTTAACAGCCTTAGTTAGAGTAAAGATAGAAAGGCGTAGAGACTTGCTCTAGTTCTTCTGCTTCTTAGAAAGGCGAGACGCAGGCGTCTAAGGGGCTTTTATTAAGGCTAAGTTAGGCTAAGAATAGCTAGCAGGGTTAACGTTGCGGATAGAGGAGAGCAGTGGAGCAGCATTAGGCACGTTAGTTATAACAGTATTAGTTTAGCTAACACTAGCGCTAGTCTTAGCTTTAATTAAGGGCGCAGTCTTAGGTAGAGTAGGTAGAGTAGGTTTAGCTAACAGCTGTTTAGGCGCACGCGAAGGTTAGAATAACAGCGCAGTATTGTTACTAGCACCTTTAGTTATAGGCTAAGCGGCGATAGCAGTAGAATTGTCTGTAGCCTTAGGCTTAACAGTTATCTTGTTAGCAGAAGTTAGCTTAGGAAGCGCAAGCGCGTGCGCAGTAATAGCGGCAGCTTGCTTAGCTGTAGCAGGCTTAAGAGCAGGTGTAGCGGTAGAGGCGGCGGAGCTGTTATTAGCCTTAGATATAACAGCTAGCTTAGCGGCGAGCTCTTAAGTGTAGAAGGTAGATGTAGTAACTAGTATAGTGTCTGCAGCGGCTAACTCGCCTTTAGAGCGCTTAGGTAAGGCTATAGTAGAGAAAGAAAGTTAAGGTAGAGTAGAGTAGAAGAAGAGAAGAAGACAGAGAGAGAACAGCGAAAGGCTACGCGCGCAAAGGTAGAGTTAAGAGTAGTAATTACTATGCGCGAGAAGAAAAGTTGCGATATTGTTGTTTTAATAGCCTAGTTGCTAAGCGCTAAAGAGCCCTTAGGCGAAAAAGTAGGGCAACTAGCGCATAGGTTCTAACAGTAGTGCAGCACGTGCAAACCTTCTAGAATATCTCTATAGATGCACTAGCGATGCACTAGAGATAACAGAATATCTATTAGAGGAAAGGCTAATATTATAGAGGGTTAAGCGCTAGACAGGTAGGCGCTATAGAAAAGTAAAGATTAAACCTAAGAAAGACATAGATCTAAGCCTAAAGGACTATTGGCCGCTAATATTAAAAGTAATTAAGACAAGGTTTAGAATATACTAGAGAAACGGAGGAAGAGGCTATAGGCTAGCGGAAGAGATTAAATTAAAATAAGAAGAGTAATAGAGAGAGATATACTAGAATAGGAACAGCCTAAAGGGATTTTGCATTTAGATTTCTAGGTAGAAGTTTAGCGCATAGTATATTTAGATTAAGTAGATAGAATCTGGCGATGTAATAGGTAGAAGGGGATGTCTAAGAGCTATTCTCTCTTTTGTGCTTAAGAAGAAGAGAAGGCCTTCTTCTTAAGTGTAGAAGGGATATAGTAGTAAAACTAGTGACATAATAATAGGCCAAACAGCTATTAGGCTTAAGAGTTAGTGCGCTAGGGAAAGCTAGGTCTAAACAGCGTTTAGACGAGAACAATAACTATATATAGACACACAATATAATTAACTGCATTAAGCACCTGTTCTAATAGAGATACTTCTAATTACTCTACTACAACACTAATAGTAGTAAGCTTTTACTTATTTAAATAAGGCCTAATAGTCTAGAAATTAACTCTATTAGTTTAGAAATTACTTTATAATAGTCTAGAATATAGCTAATAGCTATAGAAATCTAGGTATCTAACTAGTAAGAGATAATTCTAATAGCAAGATCTAGGCTTTTAATCTCTTTTAGATAAGGTTTATAGCGCAATTAATAGCTTAATAAGCTATATTAGCTTTCTATGTAGGTGCGCGCTTAGACTAGAATTAGAGACTTTATAATAATAAGTTCTCTAATTCTTCTCTTCTTTACTATAATTATCTACTTCTATATTATTAAGATACTTAAGCTAATAAGCTAATAAGCTACCTATCTAATTAACTTATCTACTTAAGATTCTTAGCTCTTAAGTCTTAGCGCTCTTAAGCTCTACGCTTAATTCTCTACTCTACTTAATATACTACTCTACTTACTTCTCTACTCTACTTACTTCTCTATTTTCTCTATTACTATAGTAAGTTCTTACTTTTATACCTAAATTAATAGCTAACTATTATAATTTAGTCTAATAATCTAACTTCTAACTCTAACTCTAGCTATAAGCGTTAGCGCTCTAGCTTCTACTATAATAGTATTCTACGCTCTAATTATAATACCTCTAGTAGTAGTAATTATAATATGTAAGCTAGCACTTAGCGTAATAGCGCTTAGCGTAATAGTACTCTACTTAATAGCGCTTTATAGTTAAGCGCTTAACCTCTTTACTATACTTAACTTAAAGACACTACTACTTAAATTTTATCTTTCTTTTCTAGAATAATAGTAGCTAATAGTCTATTCTCTAGTAGCTTTATATAAAGTAATTAGGCTTCTAATACTTAACTATCTTAGAGCTTTATAAATTCTAATAATTAACTAGATTAGAGCTTTAAGGTAACTAGTAGTTTTAGTAATAATAACCTTTATAAGAATTATAAGTAATTAGAGTTATACGCTAAGCGTGCCTACTTAGATTATAAAAGTTCTTAGTTTAATAATCTTAATAATAAGAACGTCTAAAAGACTATTAAGTCTATCTTTAAGAGTAGTATCTTTATTACTAATAATACTTTCTAGACTTAGAATTTAGGCCTTTAGTAATCTAACTACGTTAGAAACTAAAGCGCTTAAGATTAAGAGAAGTAAGCGTTCTTAAGTAATAGTTATAGTTATAGTTACTTTTATAAGAAGTTTAAGGCTAAGGCTTCTACGTCTAAGACTTTTTTAGATTATTTATACTTAGCGTACACTAGTTATCTGCGTAAGTAAGTTAGAGTATTATCTAACTATAATACTTTTTAACTTTCTAAGTATAAGTATTATATTTATTAGTAGCTTCTTAATAATATTTAAAAAGCTAATTATTTTAAGTAACTCTATTAGGTTATATATTATTTGTTCTATAACTCTTATAACTACTATACTATAGATTAAGATCTATATAATTACTTTATAGGCTTAGTAGATTACTATAGTACTAAAGTAAGTTTATAATTTTCTTCTCTTTAGTTTTTTTAATCTTTTACTAACTTAATAATAGCGCTAGAGTACTAAGAACGCTATTAAGTATTATAAGTAGCTCTACTAAGATCTCTACACTTATAAGAAGTAGAAGAAAAAAGCTAAAAGTAGTTCTAAGATACTAGCTAAATTATTAGATAGAACTTCTAAGTTCTTAAGTAAGAAGAGCTTAAAGAGTACTCTACTTATAACTTCTTAAGACTTTAATTAATATAGTGCTTATAGTAAGTTTATAATACTAAGTAAGAGAATAAGAGAGATTAATATAGGTAGTAGCTAGATAGCTTTACCTACACTTTCTGCTTAGAGTTGTCTACCTATAGCTTTTAATCTAATACTATAATACTTAGAATACTATTATTAAAGCTTATTCTAGTAGCTACTACTACTAACTTTCTAGCTATAGGCTTCTTAATTTAGAAATTAGCTACTATAGAATTAGTAGTAGAATTAGTATAGTTATTATTAGTCTTAGTAGTATAACTACTAGTTTTAGTAGTATAATTATTAGTCTTAGCTATATAATAATTATTCTTAGTATTATAATTCTTAGCTATATAGTTATAGGTCTAATAGCTCTATATCTAGTATTATAAGTAATAGATTTTATTACTATACTTAGCGTTAGCTAGCTAAGGCTAAGTATATAGAAGCGCTTCTACGTGCTAAGTATAATTAGATATAGCTTAAGATTTGTATATAGACTTAAGCTACTAAGACTACTTATCTATAAGCTTAGGTTAAGAACTTTAAGAATAGCTAGAATAGTAAGCTAGCCTTTAATAAGAATAACTATAAGAGTTATAATTAGAGAGATTAGCGCTATAGTAGTTAGTAAGCTAGTAGCTATATAGGTTAGTCTAGTAGAAAAGTTTAGTAATTTATCTACTTTATACTTATATTAATTATTAGTAATTACTTCTCTATAACTAGGCGCTAGTTAGAGTAACTAAGATCTAGCTTAGATATAATTAATCTTTATAGTAGTAGTCTAAATAAAGATCTCTCTACTCTATCTACTTCTTAAGAATTAAATATTATAAATCTTATAAGTTAAGTAGCTATTTAAACTTCTTAAACTATTATTAGGTAAGTAATTTAGTTAATCTATCTATAGGCATAATTACAGTCTCTAAATACTTAATCTTAAATAATTCTTTAGTATATTTCTACTATAGCTATATATTCTAGATATTAATATACCTAAGCTAAGTATTAATACGCTTATTCTTTCTAATAACTAGCCTAATTATTTACTAATTATTATACTAGATAGTCTAGAGTTCTTTAAGATTAAGCGCTAGCTTTTTAAAAAAGCGCCTAAGCGCTATAGCTTTCTTAGTAGTATACTTAAGAGTAAGTAGCTCTACTTCTATAGTAAAGGTAGTAACTATACTCTACTTTATAGCTTTCTAGAAGATTACGCCTTTATATAATATAGTAATATATCTATAAGATAATTAGTAGGTCTCTAGATTATTAGTAAAGAATACGTTTCTAGTAATTATTAGATTAGGCTTATTATAGTTACTATACTAGATTGTATTAAAATAAGTATAGTAGAAATATATAATTACTTACTCTACAGCCTTCTTATACTTATTACTTAGGTTTATAAGAAAGTATAAGAGCTTTAAGGTAAAATATACTATATCTAGTTAGAGTATAATTACTATATAAAGTATAGAGCTAACTATTTTCTAGTATCTTTTAATCTTAGGCTTAGTTACTTCTCTAGTATTCTTAATTAGCTTCTCTAATAGTAGAGGTATTAAAGAGAAAAATCTATCTCTAAGCTTAAACTTCTTAAGTATCTTATCTATATATATATTATAAATAAGTATAATTATCTTTAGATATTAGTCTCTAATTATATAAATACCTAGAAACTACTTTATATTTTTCTAATCTTAGATCTTATACTTACTAGAGATCTAGGCCTATATAGCTATTACTTATTACTTTATATTTTTATAATAGAGTAATAGAATATTATTAATATAAAAGAGAATAAAAATCTTATATTCTTAATTAAAGAAGAAATAGAGCTCTTCTTAAGAAGCTATTATACTAATAGCTCTTAGCGTTTCTAAGAACTTCTTATACTATAATAGTAGAGAGTTTTATAATCTATAAAGCGCGTAGTTAAGCTATATATATAATTCTAGCTTTCTAAAGCTATTTAGTATCTTATAAATTACTAGGTTCTCTACTATAATCTTTGTGTTAAGAAACGCTTTTATAATATTAAACTATTTAATCTCTAGATTACTCTAGATAGTAATTACTATTATAGTGTAGAAGAACTTTATAGTAAGTATTACTATATAAGTTATATTAATTAAGTCTTTCTTCTAGAGATTACTATAAACTATAATTTAAGCTTTATATTAAAGAAGATAGCTATTCTAATTATACTTATAAGTTTATATCTATTTTAATAGAAGTAGCTAATCTTAGGCTTTTAACCTATAGATTTCTATCTAGGTTCTCTTCTTACTTAGCTAATTAATCTCTCTC
>JAFVLP010000085.1:0-10961 GCA_023758145.1 Alternaria sp. BMP 2799
CTGGCAGACGAATACAACATAGAGACATAAGTCAGATCCATGTTCAGTAGAAGGATACACTAGAGATAGATCAGCCAAATGTAGATCAATCTAAAATCAGTTGAGAGCCTCATGCAAAGCAAGGATTCCACATCCAACAACCACCGCCCGCCCACCTCACAGCCTCTCCATCAACGCACACCTACCACAGCGTCACCTTCGCCCCAACATCCACATCCTCATCAGACGTACACGTAGCGATCATGAGACTTTTCCACTAGTATTTCCCGGGCTCGCCAGGGACCGCACTCCCCGGTGCCGTCGTCGCACTACCCGGCACCGCACTCGCAGGCGCACTAGTACCACCGCTGACAGCATGATCCGTCGTGTTCGTACCAGCACCCTCCAGCCCCGTGGTCTGGATAGGAGCAGGCTGCGCCTTCTCCTCAGGATACATGTTCTGGGGGCTAGTGTCGCCAGAAACAGGGCTGGTGGGAACGTCGTTTGTGACTTTACCCGCTGCGCCGCTGATGACCTGCCACCACTGCTCCGCAGCCTGGGGTGTATGTGCCTTGAACGCAAATTCGTGTGTCATGGAGAACGCACCGCCGATCTTGCCCTTCGACACATCCTTGCCCTTTACATTAAACTTCTGTCCATTCACCGCCCCAATCATACAATCAGGGATATAGAGCGACAGTTCGGGGACTGGGTCCTTAGCAAAGTCGTCGTCTGTCTTGAACTCGTGCAGGAACTTGGAGGGCGTTACGACGTAGTAGTTTGTGTCGTAGGAGCGCATGATCTTGCCCTTCTTTTCGAGCGAGCCTGAGATGAGGGGCTGGGTTGCGCGGTGGTTCTGGTTGGGGAAGCTGATGTCGGAGAGGGTGCGGGCGGGAGCGGCGGGGTCGATCAGCACCGTGTTGTTGCGCTGGATGAAGCCGTTCCATTCGAAGTCTTGGGGGATGCGCTGCGATGTGCCGACCATGTCGCCGTATGCGGCTTTGGTGTGCTCGGCTTGGGTGTTGACGACTTGCAGGAACTGGCCCATGCCGGTCTGGATGGTCTGGATGATGTGGGCTTCGAACTGGGCGAACGAGTTCTGCACGCTGATCAAGTCCTGGCGGTTGTTGTTCTCCTCCTGGACTTGCTTGTGGAGGCGGTGGTTGACGCCGCGCTGGAGGATGTAGGGGTCGTCGGTCGCCTTCATGTTGCCGCTGTGCGAGTCGAAGACTGCCGTGTGCTGGCCGAGGAGCTCAATCTGCTTCTGGGTGTGCAGGCGAGCCTTGTCGACAGCCTTACTGCCCTTGCCAGCGCCCTTGGTGAGCTCCTTGCTCTTGTTCTTGATCTCGGTGTGGAGGCGGTCGAAGATGGGGAGGACGGCGCCCTTGAGCTGCTTGGCGGTCTCGTAGTGTTGGTTGGAGATGCCCTGTCATGGTTAGTTTCAGACTCGGTATCTGATGTGGGAGAAGTCGTACCTGGGTGTTCGATCTGATGTTCTCGAACATGCCCGCAATACCACCGAGCGACTGATCGAAGTGGTGGCCCTCCTTCAGGGGATCCTTGACCGTCTGTCCAACGTCAGTAGCTGTATCACTATCGCATTGAGTCGACCAACCTTCAAGACGCGCTCATACTCCTTGCCGTGCGCGTGGTTCGTCTTCTCCGTGGCTGTGACATAATCCTCGAGGTAGGCGACGGCGTGCTTCCAAGCTTGCAATCGCTCTGCAAAGAGCTTCGTGACCTAGGACATGTTAGGAGCTTTTCCTCTCGTCGATCTCAGGACTACTCACCTCTGAGGTGTCCTCTCCTGGAATGGCATCGTCGTCGGCAGATCGGTTGGTGAGGCTGCGCGTGGGCATCTCACTCGTGGCAGAGGTAGGCGCAGACATATTGCAGGTGTGTCGTGATACTAAAGAAACAAGGTGCAGTCGTGGAACGTGTCTTCGCACGTGTAGGAGGTAACGTTGTTGTTGCTGTGAAGCTTCGAACGACGCGGCTAGCGAGATTTGGTTGGTGAAGGCGGGGTTCGCGTTCTTCCGGAAATGAGCCCGAGTCGTATGCTGCACGAGGGAAACTTTTATAATAAAGATATCTGGTTCAGTAGTAGTAGTTAGGATTATTTATTCCAGGGTAAAAATCAGGGTCCAGGGAGGGGTTTAAGTTTGATTCAAGCTGCCGTGGGCGCATCTAGATCGACACGCACACATGCCGGAGAAGCAGGGTGCCATGAGGTGTTTGGCTGGCCCTGTGACGTCAACGCTCGCAGCTTTAGTCTAGATCCACGCGGGATCTACGCCAGGAAATGGGTTTGGACTGCTGCTGCGCCACGATCCTAGGGGTGATCGCGGGACACACCCTGACCACATGGTTACATTCAAGGTCGTTGACGTATCGTGGCTTCATGCCATTGCGCCCGAGTGTGAGAGGGTTGTCAGGGTCTCCGCCCAACGCCATAGTACCCCCACATTAGCACCGAGGAGCGGCAGAGGCTCCGAGGGCTTTCAACGAGCACAACATTGCGCTAGGCTGAGATCCGGGTCAGGCAGGTAAATTCCAAGGTTGTGATACCCCTGTAGATAGGTAGTTAAACTGGAACTCGGAGTCTGGTGTGCTTATTTGTCATGCCGTCCACTTCTTTGACAGCATGTCTGTTGGCAGCGTCTGAACAGAGCGGGTAGGAGGGAAAAAAGCGCCCTCTGGACTCGTCATACTGCAGACAACTCATATGATGGAACTGTGTTCGTTCAATACATAACTACACCTTACTAAAGCCTGTACTCGCCAGACATGCAATGCTATCGAAAGGGGTATGCAACATCGCTAAACGCTAAAGACCGAATTCCAAGTAAACACGCCCATGCCCCAATGCCCGCATATCGTTTCATCATCCGTAAACCCACCATCTTTGAGGCTATACACCACCCGATCCAACCTAAATATGTGAAATTACCCCAGAAAGGAAAGCGTTCACCATGTACATTTGCCTGCATCTACGCCGGGTGAATGCCATTATACAGCTTTACCAACTTCAACTCATCGACATCACTCGTCCACTCGTGTAGCCTCGGCAGAGTGACTCTCCACCCTCTGTCTTCCATCTCTTCTAGTATCGTTGTCGTCTTGCGGTCTGCGTCGTCTTGGTCTGTCGCGCAGATGACGAAGGTGGTCAGGTAGAACATGACGAAAGGGTACTTGGAGTTGAGGAAGTGCTGGATGTAGTATTGCCAGGCGTTTGCGGAAGAGGGGCGGTCGAATGCTGGGATATGTGTTAGCAGGTTATGAGTGGAGGGAAAGGAAGGGACTTACGCATCGCATTCCAGCGATAGACATGACCTTCCCACGTCGCAAAGTTCAGACCACTCTTGCCTAGACTCTTGATTGCGGGCATGGGCCACGCGCAGTAGTGTGTTTGTATGGAGCCCTTCGCCATTATCGCGTTCGGATGTTTCTGCTTGTAAGCCTGCGCGAACTCGGTAAGACACGTCTTTGGCGGCAGGGGTAGTGATGGACTGCGCTCCCCTTCCGCTCTCGTCGCATTGTCTTCGTAAGGGAAATAGATATCAGGTGCTCCATCCGAGCCCTGAACAATGACGGGATAGGTCTGTGGCGCCTCGAACTCAGGCGCAAGGCTGACGATGCCATAGCGTTCCATATCCTCGATAAAGCGGCGGATGAAGCGGTTGTCATCCCTGTTGACGGTTTGCAAGGTCGTCTTCGTTTGCTTTGCGGCGAGAACGGTGGGGTCGGGATCGAAGCATCTCCACCTGTTTCCTTCATGCTGTATCTCGCCTGGCGGAGGGTAGCGCAATTCAGCCGTGCATTCGATCTGGATCTCCTCGAGGTATATCTCTTGCACAGATGAGGGGATAATTTCGCGGATGACACGCTTGGCCATTTGTCTTGGTGATGGGTCTCCGACCAGCATGAGTAACGCGTCCTGCACGATGTCTATCAGTCGGAAAGGCAGACCAACTTCGCGATCGATGATGATGAATTGCCAGGAGTCCACCACGATGGGGTCGTACATCGATGTCTTCCTCATGCGTAGCTGGTTCTTGATCTCCTCCAGAGTGAGTGTCGTCGTGAAGTCGACATTGTCCAGCTCGTCCAGTGTTATAGCTGATCGATGACGGCTAATGAACAGGTCGGGCTCCGTAGGGTGAACGGTAGCGTCAGCGTGTGTACCCTCGTAAACAACGAGGTATAGTGACGCTGTTCGCTTTCGGAGCTCATCCAAGAAGGCTTGGGTCAGAGGATGGCCGATCGCCATTTGCCCACACAGATAGTTGCGCGATTGTCGCTGCACCCAAAGTCCGTCTTCTTGCTTCAGACCAGTATTCGATGTGAAGTCACCCTTGCTTGTTGGTATGAAGCCCATATACACACCGGTAGAGCATTCGCCCAGTATGCTTTTTGGATCGTACCAGTGTTCGTTGTACAGCTTCATCATGAGAAGTTTGCAGATGGTCGTGTAGTCCTCGAAGTTGGAGCAGATGCTGGCGAGTGTCCATGGGGTGAGCAGCGTCGGGAACCAGCGGTAGCTTCATGCGAAGTCAGCAAAGTCCTTTAAATGTTGATGTAAGCTTACAGTATATCCCAGCACGGCTTCGTCATTTTGAGGCCTTCTGTGGTACTCGGTATTGTGCCTCCCAAGAGCTGAATCGTCTTGATGTCACCGCCAGCGAGTGTCTGAGCGCATATGGCAACACGAAGATACTGGACAGCATGAGGACGCCAGGCTTTCTCAAAGAAGTCACAGTACATCTCTAGTTGACTGGCTTGGCAGCCCATGAGAAAGTCGTTGATACTTTTGGACCTTGTAGCGTGCTCTAAGATCGCAGCTTCACTATCGTTCAGAACCATGATGCGAAACCATGCGCGAATGATGTCTGTACCCGTATCTGGGCCAGTCTGCTCCTTTGTACCTGGCGAAACAGGACGATTGGTTGTATCGTCAAGATCAGGAACGATGGCGTATAGTCGGCGAATGCTATCGGCGCAAAGATCCAGGTAGAAGTGCTTTAGTACCAGGATGGTGCCATCATCAGGCAGACCGTCGAGAGAGTTTATGGGTATCCGAGGATCTAATGGTGATCGGAGAATCATGATCTTCTCGCTGCCATTCTTGAATTTGTCTGGGTGTGGAGAAGTGGTATGGATTCCTGGTGTCTCTGGAGTCGGGCCGCGATTCAGGTTTGACACTGCAGCCACCAATTAGCTTGATTCCGCACATGTACAGGAAACGCTACTCACTTAGTAGCGCATCAGCGAGGGCCCTGACATCGCTCTCCATCTTGTGAATCCATCTTATGTAGTCCTGAATGTCTCCGCCGCGGGGGTAAAATCGATCCTGGAGTAGTCGCCTGAGGTCGACGGACTGGCGCAACTTCATGATCTTTTGTTTCGCGGCATCCAGGCCAGTGACCATCAACTTTTCCGCTTCTTTGTGGATCTTGGCCCATCGCATTGTCATCTGTTGCCATTCATCATGATGTTTGTAGCACCACGGGTCGCCCGCGGTCGACGGGAGCGGGGCCCAACACGCACGTCCATCGGAGTCGATAGCTTCGCAAAACGCAGCAGAGGATGAAGGCGAATCTGGAACGTCGCTCAGACGAAGCAGTTGCCGTGTCTTGCCTCGGTATGCAGGTCGTCGTTCTTGCGAGCTGCCAACGCGCAGCTGCAAGCTCATGGCTGGTGAAGAGGCGTCGTGAGGGGTAGCGCACGTGTCGCGAGGACTGGATTTGGCGCCTGTACGAGATGAGGTCGTGGGAGCAACGAAAGGATGAACGACAACAAAGGAAGACGAAAGGCTCTACAAGCGCAAAAGCAGGGGGACAGGCAGGATCATAATATTCTCCCGTGATCAGACCGTGGGCATGAGTTGTCCCTATGGTCGGTAATGCCCCGCTGGGGACTGCGCCCATATCTACCTTGTCGTCTCGTCTAATGCGGCACGGTCACATTGAAGTCAGCCCCAAGAGGCTTTCACCCGCGTCGTTTCAATCGGCGCAAAACGCCATCATGATTGGCGAACGACATAAACGAGAATTGTGGGAATGGCATACGGTTCCCTTGTTGTAGCGCACAGGCTTCACACCCGTTCCGAGGGGCAGAAGCTGGGGAACGAAGCTTCAAGCGCGGCAACGTACCAATAGCCACGAGGGACCTAGGAATGGGCCACACCTAGCGGGGGCATGTTCTATCGAGGGCGTTTCTGATCCAATGGAGAGTCGCCGTGTGCCGCCTTGACCCCTGTGATAGTTGGGCTCGTTCTTGCAAGTCGTGAATGGTCGAGGTTGCCAACATGGGGTTGCGGCGATTGTACTGCGGCAATGGCAGGTATCTCAGGCGCTCTTCAGTCTGCATCTGCACAGCGTTGAGTAAGGCTGATAGAATCCTGAAGACTTACAGCTCCCGAATCTGCGCACCGGGTAATGAATAACCCGTGATACACGGCGCATGTGTCTTGAACAACTCTAGTCGCGAACCGAGTCCATACGGGTGCAAAGACACGCGCTGCCCAGGCGCTAAGACCCGCCTTATCGGTGGAAGAGGGTCAGCAAGACCGTGACATCCTGGATCTTTGTGCGTGATACCGCTTAGAGATAAAGGGTAAAGTTTTACTGCGCGTAGCAAAATCCTTGTATTTACTAATTATTACTTATTAGCTTAATTTACGCACTAGTAGAGCTTAGGCTACCTACTTAGAAGAAGTAGTCTTTTAGATAATTATAACTATTATAATAACTACTATTTATAACTATAGCTCTAGCTAAGTTAATTAAATTTGCGCGTAATAAAACTTTCTACTATTTATTTTATTTTTTTTATATTTACTACTCTACTTCTATAGCTTAAAACTAGTTTTATATTAACTACGCTAGCTTTATAAGTTATAAGGTTTTATCTAAATAAGCTATATTTATACTAACTTTCTACTCTAAAGTTTACTCTTTAATTCTTTACTTCTTTACTTATACTACTATAATTTAGTAGTTAATAAGCTAGTAATAATCTATAAGTTCTCTTTTATCTTTTCTTTAGTCTTTTATTTTAAAGCTTATTAATTTTAATTATATTCTTATTCTTTATTTTAGAGTTTAGTATAATATTTCTACTCTTAGCTATAATCTCTAAATCTATAAGCTTTCTCTCTTACTTTCTTAGTAGCTACTTTAAGTAGCGTAAAGTTAGCTTCTAATTTTTAGTTTATATACTATATTTTACTACTTACTTACTTACTTTTTACTTTAAACTTTATACTTTATAAGCTTTACTCTTTCTTCTCTAGCTTCTTTCTTACTTTATACTAACTACTTTACTTTCTAGACTTAGCTTTACTTCTAGTAAAACCTCTACTAGAATCTATAGCTATATTATAAACTATCTTACTATTTAACTAGCTACTACTTTAGCTATTAAGATTTTAAGCGCGTTTAGCTTAAGTAGTAATAGTACTAATACTACTATAAATAATCTTAGTAAAAATAATAATACTACGCTTAAAACTAGTAAAAGCGTTCTAGATACTATTAAGACTAGTAATATTAAAGTTATATAAGAAGATAAAGAGGCACTTAAGCGTATTAATAGTAATAATAAAAATAACTACTTTATTTCTAAAGGCTTTATTAATCTAATAAATAACTATAGTAATAAAAGTAATACTTTATCTCTATTCTCTATCTCTTCTAAGATTATTTTATAAACTTCTTATAAGAAAGTAAAGAAGTATAATAAGCTATATTAGCGTAAGAAAGAGTAGTATAAAATAAAAAGCTACGCTAGAGTTAGACCTCTTTATATTTTATTTAAAAATTAATAGACTAAGCTATAATCTAAAGAAAAGAGTAAGAATATATATTTCTAGACTTTTAATTTAAAATCTTATTCTTTTCTAGTAACTACTAATATCTACTAGGTAAAATATAGTATAGAGAATAAGGTTATATAAGTAGAGCTCTATTCTTCTATTTTTTTTCTTCTACTATTACTTTTCTTCTATTCTATTCTTCTAGCACGCTTAGCTCTACTTTTCTTTCTTTCTAATATCTTTCTAGCTTTTTATTCTAAGATCTTAGTCTTTCTAGTATCTACGTTTAGACTTTACTAACTATACTACTATATAGAATTATATTTTATAACTATAATAGAAAGACTCTATAATATCTATTCTATAAGAAAATAAGTAGTATACGTATAGCTTATTTCTTCTAGAGATTTTAGAAATTCTACTACTTTTACTAATAATATTAGTTTATACTCTCTAAGAAGAATACCTCTAATAGCACTAAGCTATATATAGTCTACTCTTATAGCTATCTTTTTACTACTATCTTTCTTAAAGCTATCTATATAAAGTAAGAGCTCTACGTAGTATACTACTCTAAATACTAGTTATTTCTTAGCTTTACTAATAGAATATCTAGAAAATAGCTAAACTCTACTACTATAATAATAAGCTAATTAAGTTAATCTAGTTCTTTAGTAAGTATGCGCTTATAATTCTTACTATATTTAAGATATACTTTAGTAAATTTATAGTTAAGAAAGTATATTAGACTTTTTAGTAGCAAAACCTTAGAATATATAAAGAATATAGCTAATAGATTCTATTCTATAGATACTAAATATTAGTAATATTTAGGTAAAGGCGCTATAGAGCTAGATTAATGCGCGTAATACTTTAGAAAGTTACCTTAGTATATACTTTTATCTTTTCTAATCTTTAGATAAAACTTCTACTAATTATTTTTAGCTTTTACTATTAATATTAATAACTACTTAATACTATAAGTAAATAGAAAGGTAGTAAAGGCGTTAAGAGTAAAGTTAGCTTAAGCCTCTAAGAAGCGCTTTGTAAAGCTAGATAGTAATAACACTAATATAGAGAAGATACTAGTAAAGAAGAAAAGTTATTCTATAAAGACCTATAAGACCTAGAAGTTAATAGAGGTTTAGACTAGTATATATATTATGCTTACGCGCTATTATACGCTTTCTAGAAAGTCTAGTTACTATTATATATATAATACTATAGTAGAAGGTTAAGTAATAAGATATATATATTTAAGATTAGAATACTAAGTTATATAAAATAGTTAATAGATTACTCTTCTATAACGTAATACACCTTAATTTCTATTAATTATAATCTTTCTTATATAATATTATAAAATTTCTACTCTTATATAGCTAACTTTATCTCTAGCCTTTTAATATAGGCTAGTTTTATATTACTACTAAAGGCTCTATACTACCTATATATAATTTAGCTATTTTACACTTAGTAATTTTAATAGTATTAATTAGTTAGGTTAAAACTTTACTTTTTAAAAGCTTTTAATTTCTTAGTATATATAGAAAGTATAGAATAATTAGTATAATTACTAACTTTAGAAAAGAGTAAAGTTTCTTATAGAAAGAAACGCGCGTTTTATAGAAAGAGCGTAAGTAACTAAAATCTTATACTAAAAAGCTTAGAAATATCTACACTAAAGGTGTAAAAATTTTTTAGTAACTATATATAAATGTAAAATAACTATATTAGTAGTATTATAGCTATTACTACTCTAAAAGTTTAATTATTAGTTTTACTACTCTTTTAACTATATATTTTATAAATTATAAAAGTTTTCTAGTAATTATAGTAACACTATAATTTTTTAAAGTAACTTTATATTATAAGTTAATTATAAAAAACTATACATCTACTTATAATAATAGAAAGAGAACATAATAGCTAGTTATACTACGTATTCTATAGTATAAGCTTATATTTAATAAGTATTTTATCTATAACTTATATTATTATTCTTACGCAAAGCACTAGCTATCTATATATCTTATTTTCTTATACTACTTTAATACTTTAAAGTATAAAAATAATAGTATACGTAATTAATAGAGTTATTTCTCTAGATACTTATTATCTCTATTACTATTACTAAAGTCTAGCTAGTTATAGATACTACGCTATTTTATAGTAATATCTATATCTCTAGTTATTAGTACTTTTTTATTTCTATTCTTTCTATATAAGAATATATCTATAAACCTATTTTCTAGTAAAGCGTATATCTCTACTACTACTAATTTATTAATCTATTATTATTCTTTATAAGCTTTCTCTATAATCTTCTTCTAAGGTAACTACTTCTAGATCTCTATTTTTTTACTACGCTTAACTATTCTATAGTATTCTAGCTAGAAGCTATTAGAAGAATAATATATTTTCTATATAATAACTATAGTCTTTTTATATATTAGCGTAATTATATTAGTTTCTCTAGAAGTTATATACGTTTTGCTTACTCTAGTGCTTTAAGTATATTACCTAGAAGTTAGAATCTTTTTTAGTAGAGCTCTTATAAATCTAAAGCTAATAGCTAATTAGAATATTTATTCTATTAATTTATAGTAGTAAAGCTAAGCTAAAGTTCTAGTTATATATAAGAGTTTTAATATTATTACTATAAATCTTCTATTCTCTTAGATATAGCACTATACTAGGCACTACTATAATACGCTAACTACTTACTATAATAGCATAGCGCTTAGAGCTATTATAGAGGTATTTTAAAAGTATTTAGAGTTCTAGTATTATACTCTAAGTACTTATAGTAATACACTTAGTGTTACTAATATATTACTAGTTATTTAGCGCAAGACCTATTAGTAGTAGATCTACTCTAGCCTTCTAGTGTAACTAGTAGTAAAAAGCTATAAAGAGTATAATATACTAGTATAGTTCTATATAGAAAGTAAGTAGCTGCTAAAGTAGGTTTATATTAAGTTCTAGCCTCTAAGAGCCTAGGCTAACTTAGTATTAGCTATAAATACCTTAGAATTGCTATTATAGCTTAGTAGTAATTTATCTCTAGTCTTTTTAGAATAATATATCTAATTATAGTCTAATATTATATATCTAGTATTTAACTAACTCTATTATTTAATATTTAAATTACTTTACTCTATAA
>JAFVLP010000086.1:0-10864 GCA_023758145.1 Alternaria sp. BMP 2799
CTATTATATAAATAAGTAGTAGTTAATATAGTTTCTCTCTATAAATTCTTAGGTAGATTACTATTAATTAATAAAGCTCTTACTTTATTAAGTAATACTCTATTAATTATTTCTACTACGCTATTTTGCTTAGAAGTATAAGAACTAGAATATCTAGTATTTATTTCTTTTTTAATTAGATAACTATCTAGTTCTCTAGATTTAAACTCGTTATCTAATTGTAGAGCTTTAACTTTATTATTATTAAATATTATAATAGAGTTATTATTACTAGTAGAATTACTAGAATTATTGTTAGAATTAGAATCTAAGTTATTATTTATAGCTTCTAATTCTAATTCTGTTATAGTATCTTCTATAATATTAATAATACTTTTTCTAGTTTTTAATAATTTTACTACTAAATAATTAGTAAAACTATCTCTAAAAGTAATATAATATTTAAAACCTCTAAAGGTTTTAGGCCTAATAGGCCTGCCTATATCTATATATAATAGATCTATTAGAGCTAAAGATAATTAATAATTAGAGATAACTAAGTATATTATAATTAATCTACTACTAAAGAAAGTTAGAATAAAATCTCTAGCTATATACCTAAGAGCTAAGTAATTACGTGTCTATAATTAAGTAATTATAACTACTCTTTAACTTTAATACACTCTCTAAAGTAGTAAAAGTATTAATCTACTTTACTAAAACTAATTTTATTAAATCTACTATAATTAGTATACTCTAGTAGAGTCTAGGCTTAAGAATCTAGAGTGTAGTAGTAGGTTATAGCCTAACTAAGCGTTTAATTATACTTAATACTAATAGTAGTAAGCTCTTACTTATTTAAATAAGGCCTAATAGTCTAGAAAATAACTCTATTAGTTTAGAAATTACCTTATAATAGCTTAAAATGCAGCTAATAGCTATAGAAATCTAAGTATTTAACTAGTAAGAGATAATTCTAATAGTAAGATCTAGGCTTCTAGTCTCTTCTAAGTAAGGTTTATAGCGTAATTAACTACTTAATAAGCTATGCTAGCTTTTTACGTAAATGCGCGCTTAGGCTAGAATTAGAGACTTTATAATAATAAGTTCTCTAATTCTTCTCTTCTTTACTATAATTATCTACTTTTATATTATTAAGATACTTAAGCTAATAAGCTAATAAGCTACCTATCTAATTAACTTGTTTACTTAAGATTTTTAGCTCTTAAGCCTTAGCGCTCTTAAGCTTTACGCTTAATTCTCTACTCTACTTAATATACTACTCTACTTACTTCTCTACTTTACTTACTTCTCTATTCTCTTTATTACTATAGTAAGTTCTTACTTTTATACTTAAATTAATAACTAACTATTATAATTTAGTCTAATAATTTAACTTCTAACTCTAACTTTAGCTATAAGCGCTAGCGCTCTAGCTTTTACTATAATAGCGTTCTACACTCTAATTATAATACCTTTAGTAGTAGTAATTATAATACGTAAGCTAGTACTTAGTGTAATAGCGCTTAGCGTAATAGCGCTTAGCGTAATAGTGCTCTACTTAATAGTACTTTATAGTTAAGTACTTAACCTCTCTACTATACTTAACTTAAAGACGCTACTACTTAAATTCTACTTTTCTCTTCTAGAATAATAGTAGCTAATAGTCTATTCTCTAGTAGCTTTACCTAAGGTAATTAGACTTCTAATACTTAACTATCTTAGAGCTTTATAAATTCTAATAATTAACTAGGTTAGAGCTTTAAAGCAACTAGTAGCTTTAGTAATAATAACTTCTATAAGAATTATAAGTAATTAGAGTTATACGCTAAGCGTACCTACTTAAATTATAAAGTCTCTTAGTTTAATAACTTTAATAACTAAGACGTCTAAAAGACTATTAAGTCTATTTTTAAAAGTAGTATCTTTATTACTAATAATACTTTCTAAACTTAGAATTTAGGTTTTTAGTAATCTAACTATATTAAGAACTAAGACACTTAAGATTAAGAGAAGTAAGCGTCTCTAAGTAATAGTTATAGTTATAGTTACTTTTATAAGAAGTCTAAGAGTAAGGCTTCTATATCTAAGACTTTTCTAGATTATCTATATCTAATATATACTAGTTATTAGCGTAAGTAAGTTAGAGTATTATCTAACTATAACACTTCTTAAGTTTCTAAGTATAAGTATTATATTTATTAGTAGCTTCTTAATAATATTTACAAAGCTAATTATTTTAAGTAACTCTATTAGATTATGTGTTATTTATTCTATAACTCTTATAACTACTATACTACTAATTAAAATCTATATAATTACTTTATAAGCTTAGTAGATTACTATAGTTCTAAAGTAAGTTTATAATTCTCTTCTCTTTAGTTCTTTTAATCTTTTACTAACTTAATAATAGCGCTAGAGCTCTAAGAACGCTATTAAGTATTATAAGTAGCTCTATTAAGATCTTTACGCTTATAAAAAGTAGAAGAAAGAAGCTAAAAGTAGTTCTAAAACTCTAGCTAAATTATTAGATAGAACTTCTAAGTTCTTAGGTAAGAAGAGCTTAAAGAGTACTCTATCTATAACTTCTTAAAACTCTAATTAATATAGTGCTTATAGTAAGTTTATAATACTAAGTAAGAGAATAAGAGAGATTAATATAGATAGTAGTTAGATATCTCTACCTATAATTTCTACTTAGAGTTATCTACCTATAGCTTTTAATCTAATACTATAATACTTAGGCTATTATTATTAGAGCTTATTCTAGTAGCTACTACTACTAACTTTCTAGCTATAGGCTTCTTAATTTAGAAATTAGCTACTATAAAATTAGTAGTAGAATTAGTATAGTTATTATTAGTTTTAGTAGTATAACTACTAGTTTTAGTAGCGTAATTATTAGTCTTAGCTACGTAATAATTATTCTTAGTATTATAATTTTTAGCTACGTAGTTATAAGTCTAATAGCTTTATATCTAGTATTATAAGTAATAGATTCTATTACTATACTTAGCGTTAGCTAGCTAAGGCTAAGTACGTAGAGGCGCTACTACGTACTAAGTATAATTAGATATAGCTTAAGATTTATATAAGAACTTAAGCTACTAAGACTACTTATTTATAAGCTTAAGTTAAAAACTTTAAGAATAGCTAAAATAGTAAGCTAGTCTTTAATAAGAATAACTATAAGAGTTATAATTAGAAAGATTAGCGCTATAGTAGTTAGTAAGTTAGTAGCTATATAGGTTAGTCTAGTAGAAAAGTTTAGTAATTTATCTACTTTATACTTATATTAATTATTAGTAATTACTTCTCTATAGCTAGGCGCTAGTTAAAGTAACTAAGATCTAGCTTAGATATAATTAATCTTTATAGTAGTAGCCTAAATAAAAATCTTTCTACTCTATCTACTTCTTAAGAATTAAATATTATAAATCTTATAAGTTAAGTAGCTATTTAAACTTCTTAAACTATTATTAAATAAGTAATTTAGTTAATTTATCTATAGGTATAATTATAGTCTCTAAATACTTAATCTTAAATAATTCTTTAGTATATTTCTACTATAGCTATATATTCTAGATATTAATATACCTAAGCTAAGTATTAATACACTTATTCTTTCTAATAACTAGTCTAATTATTTACTAATTATTACACTAAATAGTCTAAAGTTCTCTAAAATTAAGCGCTAGCTTCTTAAGAAAGCGTCTAAGCGCTATAGCTTTCTTAGTAGTATACTTAAGAGTAATTAGCTTTACTTCTATAGTAGAGGTAGTAACTATACTCTACTTTATAGCTTTCTAGAAAATTACGTCTTTATATAATATAGTAATATATCTATAAGATAATTAGTAAGTCTCTAGGTTATTAGCAAAGAATACGTCTTTAGTAATTATTAGATTAGGCCTATTATAGTTACTATACTAAATTATATTAAAGTAAGTATAGTAGAGATATATAATTACTTACTCTATAGTCTTTTTATACTTATTACTTAGGTTTATAAGAAAGTGTAAGAGTTTTAAAGTAGTATATACTATATCTAGTTAGAGTATAATTACTATATAAAGTATAGAGCTAACTATTTTCTAGTATTTCTTAATCTTAGGCTTAGTTACTTCTTTAGTATTCTTAATTAGCTTTTCTAATAGTAAAGGCGTTAAAGAGAAAGATCTATCTTTAAGCTTAAACTTCTTAAGTATCTTATTTATATACGTATTATAAATAAGTATAATTATCTTTAGATATTAGTCTCTAATTATATAAATACTTAGAAACTACTCTATATCTCTCTAATCTTAGATCTTATACTTATTAAAGATCTTAGTCTATATAGCTATTACTTATTACTCTATATTCTTATAATAGAGTAATAGAATATTATTAATATAGAAGAGAATAAGAATCTTACGTTTTTAATTAAAGAAGAGATAGAGCTCTTCTTAAGAAGCTATTATACTAATAGCTCTTAGCGTTTCTAAAAACTTCTTATACTATAATAGTAAAGAGTTTTATAATCTATAGAGCGCGTAGTTAAGCTATACGTATAATTCTAGCTTTCTAAAGCTATCTAGTATTTTATAGATTACTAGGTTCTCTACTATAATCTTTATATTTAGAAACACTTCTATAATATTAAACTATTTAATCTTTAGATTACTCTAGGTAGTAATTACTATTATAGCGTAGAAGAACTTTATAGTAAGTATTACTATATAAGTTATATTAATTAAGTTTTTCTTCTAGAGATTACTATAAACTATAATTTAAGCTTTATATTTAAGAAGATAGCTATTCTAATTATACTTATAAGTCTATACCTATTTTAATAGAAGTAGCTAATCTTAGGCTTTTAACTTATAGATTTCTATCTAGATTCTCTTTTTACTTAGCTAATTAATCTTTCTCTTAGAGATATCTTTAAAAAGTATATATATTAAGTACTAAATTAGTTATTTCTATAACCTAGACAGCTCTTAAAGATTATTATAGTATTAGTAAGTAGCCTTTAGCTTATACTTACTAAGCGTAGTAGCTATAATAATAGAGTTTATAGTCTTATAGCTAGCTTAATTATTCTAGTCTTTTTAAAGACTAGAGAGGTAAGTCTTATAAAAGTTAATCTAGGCTTACTTATTAACTAAGCTTATAATTACTATATTTACGCTATTTACGCTATTACTCTCTAGTTAATTACTAGACTAAGTAGACTATTTACTCTTACCTTTTAGGCGTCTTAATAGTTAATAGATATTTATAGAAAGAAAGCGCTTAGGCTCTTTATCTATAACTTTTCTACTATAGCGCATTTTAGAAGATTTAGCTATTAGTTAATTTTATAGCTATATTAATTATTAAGAGAAGGCTACTAATTTAAGTAGCCTATCTTTTAGTCTCTTTAGCACTTACTTTAGTTAAGCTAGTCTCTTATCTATTTTTATAGAACTAGAGTTTATTATAATAGACTTAATAGATAGAGTTAGATCTAATAATCTATATATAGAAGGCTCTTTACTTTTAGACTCTAATAAGTTAGCTCTTTTAGGCGTATATACTACTCTTTAACTATTAGAAACTTTATAATTACTTTAATTACTTATCTCTAAAATCTTACGCTTAGGCGTAAGTTCTAAAGTAGTAAGCCTAGTAAAAAGCTACTAATTATTAAGAATTTCTAATAAAATACTAGTCTTATACTCTATCTTTATTAAATTAATAGAGCCTTAATTATATTTAATAGGTAAACTAACCTTATTACTTTAATTATAGTCTACGTTACTTCTAAGATCTTACTTAGTAGTTAATAGCTCTACTATACTTACTATTTAATTAATAGAAAGAATATTAAACTTCTCTATAGAATTATTTAGCTTACTATTATTAAGTATTTTAACTTACTTAATTACTTAATCTCTAGTTAGCTTCTCTTTACACTTACTTTAATAGAACTTCTACTTATTAAAGGTAACGTTATAAGTTATAATTATCTAATTAATTACTAGTACTTATATATAATATATATTAGAAGCTTAATAGCTAATAAGATATTTTATATAGCTATAAGGCTTAACTTTAAAGTTTTAATAGTGCTTTCTAGCTACGTAATTACTATTAAGTAGATACGCTTAATAGCTATAAGTATAGATTCTACTCTAATCTAGATAAAAATTAGTAGCTTAGTATCTAATCTTAAGTAGCTAATAATATTAGAAGTATTTTCTAAACTATTTATATAATACTTAATCTAGAGATTAATAGCTATAAAGCTATAATAGACTTATTTTATAGAGTTAAGCTACTATGTTTATAATTACTAGCTAGAGCTTAGCTAGAAGATTAGTACTTATACGTATCTTAATTAACTTAGTAATAAGCTCTTAGCTAGCTCTCTTTGCTAAGCTATTAGGCTTATAGATATATAGTAGAAGCGTAATAATTATAATTCTCTTCTCTTTAGCCTATTTCTTATATCTTAAGTACTCTCTCTAAAGTAATATTATAGTATTATTATTCTAATAAATTTCTATAATCTTCTACTAATAGTAGCGCTTAACTATAGCTATAAAGCTTATAATAACTTCTATTATAAAGTCTAGCGTCTTATTCTTTAGGTTATAATTATATAGCTTATCTAAATAATTCTTCTTAATAATTAAAGTCTATTTATTAAGCGTATAGCTTATAGAAAAGTTAAATAAGTTTTATAATACTCTAAAAAAGAAATATAGTAATAGCTTATAAGAATAGTAAGAGATTCTTTAAGATATATAGGTAGTAGTGTAATTATTATATTTACTACGCTATATACTTATAATCTCTATATTCTAGATAGCTTTAATAAGAGCTTTAAGAGCTTACTTATCTAGATAGCTAGATCTTTAGTACTAAAGATTAGCGTTACTAGTGTGTATTTATAGAACTTATAAGTAGGTAATAGTATTTATAATAATAGAATTAAAAAAATAGATAAAAGAGTTATATTTAATAAATAAGAGATTAAATCTATACTTAAGAGTTATAAGAATAATAGACGCCTTTAGCGTACCTATTCTAATTATATAATTATAGCCTATATACTATATACTACTATTTCTAAGAAGCTTCTCTAAGATAATATTAGTATAGAAACTAGAGATAATCTTAACACTAGTAAGCGTAAGATTAGCTTTTTTAGATTCTTTAGAGGTGCTAAGAATAAGATAAAGTATATAATTACTAATACTAATTACTAGAAGAATCTAGCTACCTACTTTAACTATTTCTCTATTAGTCTTAATAAAGAAATTAAGCTTAATTAAAACTTTATTATTAACTAAGTAGACTATAGCTCTACTATTAAGAATTATACTAGATAAAAGTACGTAAGACTTAAAGTCTATACTAAAGATAGAAGACTTAAACTTAGTAATTAGCTTCTTTAGGTAAATAATTATTAAGACTATATTACCTAAGTACTTAAAAGCTAGAGCGCTTATCTTTTAGCTAGATTACTTAACTTTTTTATATAGACTACTTTACTTCTCTTTATAATAGCGCTTTTAGATCTTTTACTTATCTTAAGCTAAGAGTTTTATTAGTAGAATATCTAGTAGTCTAAATCTAGTAATTATAGTTTATAATTAGTAATATAAGATAAACTTCTACTTATACTTTGCGTTAGGTTTATAGAAGTAAGACTTAAGTAGTAAGCTTAACTACTTCTTATCTAACTTAGTAGAAGTAGAGAGTTAACCTATAATAGTGTTAAAGATTATATTAGCTTTTCTCTTTCTAGTAGTAATTAATATCTTTTAAAAAATAACGCTAAATACTTTACTAAGATTACTAAGGCTTAATGTATTCTTTCTAAAGGCTATAGTAAATAATTAATTATATTACTACTAGTAGGCCTACTTAGAGTTAAACTTCTTAACTATAGTAAAAAAGTTAGTAATTATAAGAGGTTCTTTAACCTCTAAGAGCTTAAAGATTTTTACTTTCTAGTAGAGTATTAACTAGTTATTAAACTACTTCTTAGTAGTTTCTTTCTAGATCTTCTTAAAATAAGTATAATACTTTATATAAACTATATATTATATAGTTTAATCTATAAAAGTAAGTATAGTCTTAAGAGTCTTTATAAAAGACTAGACTATTCTTCTATTATTACTTATAGTTATAAGTAATAAGTAATTAGGCATAATAGTACGTATAATCTAGGTCTTAACATTATTAATTTTCTTACTCTTTCTTAACTACTACTTAGACTTATAGTTCTAGTAGGCTATAAGTATAGTACTATTCTTAGTCTTATAATTATAATTTTATAAAAGAGTATTATACTTATAGATAGCTTTATTATACTTATTCTTTTAATTCTTAGTTAGCTCTATAAGAAGAGAAGCTAGAGCTATAAACTCTAGAACTAGAAGATTAGAAAACTTAGGCTTCTAAGTATCTATATATTTAATATCTAGAAGATTAGAATTAATTTCTTTCTAGATACTCTTCTTATTATAGTGTTACTTAAGAAGCGTAAACTAGGTGTTTTAGTTAAATTACTTCTTAAGAAGTATACTTATAGCTATAATAGCTATATTATAATTACTTATATCTATAGAGTTAAAGTGTAGAATTAATATAGAGATATAGAGAAGTAGGTAGTAAGTAAGTAATTGCGCAAAAGAAGTTCTAATTACAGAACGCTTAAAGAGAGTAAAGTAGAAATAAGATTAACTAATCTATCTTCTAGTAAGCTTTAATACGTAGTAGAAATTAGTTTTATAATTAAGTAGCTAGGCTTATAACTATTAGAGCTAGAGATAATTAATAATTAGAGATAACTAAGTATATTATAATTAATCTACTACTAAAGAAAGTTAGAATAAAATCTCTAGCTATATACCTAAGAGCTAAGCGATTACGTGTCTGCAATTAAGCAATTATAACTACTCTCTAACTTTAATAAGATCTAAATAGGCTTCTACTCTAGTACTTACTTCTATATTACAATTTTTAGTTAATTTAGCTTGTATACAAGTAATATAATTATCTAAATTAACTCTAGTAGTAGAAATATCCTCTAAATTAAAATCTACGCCTAAAGCGTTATCTTTTAATTTTTTAATAGCATTAAGATTAATATATTCTAATCTATTATGTAATAATTCTATAGTATTATTATTTAATACTAATTGTTTGCTATTATTAGAAATAATATCTAAATTAGAATTATTATCTAAATTAGAATTATTATCTAATTCTATAGCATTATCTATTTCTAGATTATATTCTAGATTAGATTCTTCTAGATCTTCTAAATTACTATTATTAATAGTATTTAAAGTAGTATAAGATTTATAATCTTTACTAATACTAGAAGTAGAACTAATTACAGAGAATATACTAACTCTATCTTTATAATAACCTTTAGATAATAGATTATTATTAGAGTTATATATAAAGCAATTATCTTTATTAAAAGATAAAGAGTAATTTTTCTTAGTTATTAAACTAAGACTTAATAAATTAACTTCTAATTGCGGTACATAAAGAACATTAGTTAATTTAACTAGTTTATTAGTACTAGTAAATTTAACTAAGATATTGCCTACACTGCTAGCTTTAATATTATTATTAGTATTACTCTACTTAATAGTAGTAATACTAGGTTTAATATTAATAAATAATTCTTTAATATAGTAGGTATATATAGTAGCGCTAGAATCTAAAATAAAGTCTATAGTAGAATTACTATTATCTTTATTAACTATAGAAGAAGTTAAAATAGTTTCTTCTTTAGTAGTATTATTAATAGATTTATTTTTAATTAAATTAGAATATTTCTTAAAATAATTAGATTCTAAATATTCTTTCTTTTTACAATAATTACAAGTCTTAATATTATTATTATTAGACTTATTATTATTATTTTTCTTAGTAGTAGATATAGACATTTCTATATCTTTGTTATTACTACTTTTAATAGAATTTCTTTTATTATTATTATTATTACTAGTATTATAGTTATTACTAGTAGAATAATTATAACTAAAAGAATTATTCTTATTATTAGAATTAGAAGTAGAATTTTTATTCTTAATAGAATTAACTCTTCTACTTTTGTCTAATAATTGCGATATAATAGTATCTAAATCTACACTATTATTATCTATTCTAATAGTTTGTGTAATTATAGTTACTATATATTTGTAATTTTTATTAAGATTATTTAATAGTAAAGCTACAAGAAATTTATTAGGTAAACTAATTTCTTTAGCTTCTAAGCTATTAGCTAGACGTTTAAAATTATTAATATATAATTCTAAATTGCCTTTATAAGAATTAATAGTAGTATTAATTAGTTCTTTACTAATTAAAAATTCGCTACTAAATCCTTTAGCTTTATATAGATTTTTTAGCATTTGCTATAATAAATAAGAATTACTAATATATCTAACTTGCAATAAAGGTTTATCTTCTAAAGCTAATTTAATAAAACTAGTAGCTTTAATAGCTTTATCTTGTAATAGAACTCTAGTAGCTTTGCTTAAACTAGATAAATTATGTGCTATTACTTCTAGATAGCCTTCTTTAGTTAAAAGAGCTTCTATTTTAATAGACTAAATATTGTAATTACTAGATTCTTTTAATTTAGGAATTTTAAATATAGTATCTAATATTTTTAGTTATTAATTAAATAATTAATTAAATAATTAATTAGATAACTAAAAATTTTATTACTTAAAAGTAATAAGATTATTAAACTACTTTAAAAAAGTATTTAATAATAATAGATACAGAATAAAGACTATTTATATTTATTAATAATAATAAAATTATTATTAATAATATAGCCTAGGTCTATACCTCTTTCTTCTATATTCTTTTAATAAAATAA
>JAFVLP010000087.1:0-10321 GCA_023758145.1 Alternaria sp. BMP 2799
AGTATAGATAATTAGAATAGATAGTTTTAATAATCTAGAATTTAATATTTAAGAGTTTTTTACTTTTTTTAACCTATTACTTAGACTAATTATTATAGATTTTAAAAAAAAGAGTATAATTCTTCTATCTAAAATTATAGTTAGCTTTTATATCTTTATATTTCTATATAATCTTATTTTAGAATTTTTTTTTTTTATAGTATTATTCTTAAGTATTATAAAAGTAGCTAGTAGATAGAGAATATCTAGAAAAATAGGCCTATAAAACTCTATAGATCTAATATTAAAGAGATTAGAGTTAACTTTATTCTAGATCTCTTTATTCTTATAGTAGAGCTTAAGAAGAGTAAACTAAATAGTCTAATTTAATCTTTTCTTAAGAATTATACTTATAGTAATAATTACTTTATTTATAGTATTTATAGTATATAAAAAAGTTAGTTTAATTATTTAGAATTAGAGAGTTTAATTTAGATTATTATATTACTATTATATAATATATTCTATTTATAGAATATAGAGAGAAGAGAGTTAAAGAGGTTAGAGTAGTAAATAATTTAGAGAAAAATTAACCTTCTAGTAGACTTAATATATAGTAGAAATTATTACTATAATTAAGCTACTAGACTTATAACTATTAGAGCTAGAGAGAATCTTTTCTTATAATAGATATATAGAGTAGATTATTTAAATTACTACTTAAAAGAGCTTAGGATAAAATTCTATTCTATATACCTACTTATTAAGTAGTTACATGCTAGAATTGCTAAGACTACAAGATTGTCTAAAGAATTAGTAGATTCCTACTTTAATATATTCTTAATAGAATTCTAATAGTTACTAGTTTAATAAATTAGTTTAGATTTACTAAAGTAATTCTATTAATAAAATTCTTAAATTTAGGATAACTAGTAGGTTTTGTTAGATTATCTACTAGTATAGTACTAGTATTCTTGTATACTAGATCTATCTTATTACTAAGTAGATTTTCTCTAATAAAATAATAAGTTATATCTACGTACTTAGTTTTAGCGTAGAAAATAGAATTTTTTGCTAGTTCTATAGTACTTAAAGAATCTATTTAAATAATATTAGTCTTATCAAATATAGAATTAAATTCTTTAATAGACTTATTATTAAAAAGATCTTTAATAAAGTTATTAAGATATAAATTTTCTTTAGTAGCTTCTTCTAAAGCTATATATTCTACTTCTACGCTAGAAATAGTAATACTTTTTAGTAGTTTACTAATCTAACTAATAGCAATACTATTGTTATAGTTGTGTTTTAATATTATTTAATACAAAGATATTACCTATAGTAGATTTTAAAGAATCTAAATTACCTCTCTAATCTAAATCGCTAACTCTAATAAAATTTATACTATTATTAATATTATTAATAGTATTATTATTAGAGTTAAATTTTAAAGATTGTAAAGTTCAACCTAATCTATAGTTATTAGTTTTAATTAAAGAACTAAATATATAATTTAGATATTTATAATATTCTAAGCTAGAATTAGATATAAATCTAGCTAGGTAATTTACACTATATACTAGGTTAGGCCTAGTAAATATAGTTAAATAAATTAAACTACCTATTTCTTGTTAATAGTCTTTAATAATAGTACTATCTTCTAGATTTTTAGATAAATTTACTTATATAGGTAAAGGTATAGATTTAGCTTTATTTAATAGCTTATTATATTTAAATAATAGCTTATTATTAAAGTTTCTTTACGTTATAATTAGAGATTTCTTAGATCTATCTCTAATTTTTTCTACGCCTAGAAATTTTTTTATCTTTTCTAAATTAGTTATTTCTAATTTAGAAGACTTAGCTAGATCTTTATATAAACTATTAACTAAGTTTATATCTCTAGCAAAAACTAGTATATTATCTACGTGCGTAGCTAATATAATAGGCTTAGTATTATATATAAAAAGACTATTATCTATATTTAAACCTTTAAAATCTAGATTTTCTAGAATTTTAGTTAAATATAGTTACTACTATCTAGAAGCTTGCTTTAAGCTGTATAAAGCTTTATTAAGTCTATAAACTAGATTACTATTAGAACTAGAAGTATTATTAGAATTATCTAAGATATTATTATTCTTAGATTCTAATTCTAATTCTATTATAGTATCTTCTATAATAGAAATAATATTCTTTCTAGTTTTTAATAGTTTTACTACTAAGTATTTAGTAAAACTATTTCTAAAAGTAATATAATATTTAAAACCTCTAAATGTTTTAGGCCTAATAGGCTCTTCTATATCTATATATAATAGATCTAGATAAGATTCTACTCTAGTACTTCCTTCTATATTATAGTTTTTAGTTAGTTTAGCTTATATATAAGTAATATAATTATTTAAACTAACTCTAGTAGTAGAAATATCTTTTAAGTTAAAGTCTATACCTAAAGTATTATTTTTTAACTTTTTAATAGAATTAAGATTTATGTATTCTAATCTATTGTATAATAGTTCTATAGTATTATTATTTAATACTAATTATTTACTATTACTATTACTAGATAATTCTAAATTAGATTATTTAAATTAGAATTATCTAAATTAATAGTAGCGTCTACTTCTAGATTTTCTAAAATAGTAGAATCTTCTAATTCTAAATTACTATTATCTATAGTATTTAGAGTAGTAAAAGATTTAAAATCTTTACTAATAGTAGAAGTAGAACTAATTATAGAGAAGATACTAACTCTATTTTTATAATTACCTTTAGTTACTAGATTATTATTAGAGTTATAAATAAAGTAATTATCTTTATTAAAAGATAAAAAGAAATTTTTCTTAGTTATTAAACTAAGACTTAATAGATTTACTTCTAATTGCGGAATAAAAAGAATATTAGTTAATTTAACTAGTTTACCAGTACTAGTAAATTTAACTAAAATATTGCCTACACTACTAGGTTTAATATTATTACTAGTATTACCCTACTTAATAGTAGTATTACTAGGTTTAATATTAATAAAAAGCTCTTTAATATAGTAGGTATATATAGTAGCGCTAGAATCTAAAATAAAGTCTATAGTAGAATTACTATTATCTTTATTAATAATAGAAGAAGTTAAAATAGTTTCTTCTTAAGTTATATTATTTATAGATTTATTCTTTAAATTAGAATATTTCTTAAAATAATTAGATTCTAAATATCTCTTTTTCTTATAATAGTTATAGGTCTTAATATTAGACTTATTACTATTATAATTACTCTTTTTATTCTTAGTAGTAGGCATACTTATTTCTATATTCTTGTTACTACTAGATTTAGAGTTAACTTTATTATTATTATTATTATAAGAATAATTATAACTAAAGTTTTTACTATTATTAGAAGTAGAATTTTTATTCTTAATAGAATTAACTCTTCTACTTTTAAATTCTATAATAAATAGTATAACTAATAAAGATTGTAATAAAGTAATTTTAAAGTAGATAATAGGTAACAGGTAATAATATTATTACTAGGTAAAGAAGAAAGTAAGAGAATAACTATATCTTTTATAGATAATAGTTCTAAACTAAAATAGCGTAAATATTCTTCTATTTTTGCCCTACTACTAGATTTAAAATTAAATCAACTTATATTCTCTAAAGTCTACTTTATCTACAAAAGTCTTTTTGTTATAAAAGAGATAATAAAGATTAGAATTACTAAATTACGTAATTCTGCTAAAACTTACTAGTCTAACCTAGATAGGACTGTTTTATAATCTTCTTATATAAAAGATTAAAAGTAGCTACTAATTACTTAATTATATAAGTGATTAGATTTACTAGAATTTATTCTAAGTTTAGTTTAGAATTACAAAGTTGCAACCTAACCTTAAAGCTTAGAAGAAAATAAGATAAAAATAACTACTAAGTTATTTTAATCTTTATAACTATAACTAAGACACTAGAGTTATAATTCTTTATTATATTCTAACTTCTAATTCTTTTAAATCTCTATAATAGAATTTATTATATCTATTCTTAATTAGTTATTAAGGTTATTGTAGGTATTTCTATTTATTTTATAAGAAATAATCTAAGAATGTTTCTACTTTATGTCTAAAGACATATTTAGATAGTTATATTAGTAACTAATAGATGTTCTCTTTTAGCTATTAGATATTATTTAATAGTAATATTTTAATTATCTATTATACAAACTATTAAATTAGTACTATATAAAGATTATAGTAACTTAGTTATTATTATCTTTTTATTATTAAGCTTTGTTAAGATTGCACTTATTATTATTTCTTAACAAATTAGAATAATTCTTAGTAAATCTAATTGCCTACGTAATTAAGATTATAGTAACTAGTTTTAATCTACTACACTAGAAGATTCTAAAACACCTCTATTTGTCCTAGCCTAGCTATTATTAGAGTTATTACGAAAGATAATAACTCTTATCTTTCTTATCTTTCTTATCTCTCTTTCTGCAATTACTAAAAGATCTAGTAATAAACTAATTATTAGTCTATGCAATACAACGTATAGAGTAATATAATTAGTACTAGTCTAGATAATAAATCTAGAAGATAAGTAGAATTTAGCGGACTTAGATTATAAATCTAGGAATAAAGCGGATTTTATTATAAATCTTTATCTTTAGGCGGAAATAGGCGGATATTTACGTAATTATTCTAGTATTTATTTTCTATAAAAGAAATAGCAATTCTCTATAGTTATTCTTTACCTAGCAATAATATTATTATCTTTTACCTATTATCTACTTTGCAATTACCTTATTGAAATCTTTATTAGTTATACTATTTATTATAGTATTTAACTACTTTGTTCTAATAAAGCTATATTCTATTTTTAGAGAATAGTTTCTATTACCTCTCTATTCTCTATATACTATATATATAAAACGCTATATAAAGTCTAGATATTACTAGTTCTTCTTTTAAACTAAATTCTTTATACACTTAGTATTGTAATTTAAAATTCTAGTACTTAGTATTTAGAAGAATTTTAGACTTCTATCTATTTAATATATTTAGTACTTAAGCTTAGCTTTAGAATATATATTCTTTTACTACTCTATAAAGTTTATTATAAGAAATATTAATATTTTTATTTACTCTAGGCGTAAGAAATAGACTCTATAGCGTACTTCTTTTAAAGAGAAAAGAATTATAAAAATTAAATAACTACGTAATTACCTAACAACGCGTTACTATATTAGACCTAAATATAAATTTAAATAGCTCTAATATAAGCCTAGATTTATAACTTATACTACTTATATTTATACTATCTCTATAATAATTACTACGTATATAATTATAATATTCTAACTACTCGATATTTAGTATATATTACTACTATATATCTAGACTATTAACTAGTATAAGTACTAGTCTTATATAATTATTTAACATAATTATATAATACTAAAAGTTAAACTAAGTAAGTCTATTATAAGTATATAGCTTCTAAGATAACTTAAAAAACTTATATAATACTTATATAATTACTAGTAATTTATATTCTATAAAGAATTACTTATAAGTTTAGTAATATTAGCTATAGTATATAACTACTATAACTACTATTTATACTTATAGTTATTTACTTACTTATTTTTAATTTATACTAATAAATACCTAGCTCTTACTACTACGTTTTATACTAAGCTCTACTACTTATCTTTTAATAGCTTTATAGTTATGTATTTTATAAAAAATAAAATAAAATTTAACTTTTATCTATTGTACTACGACTCTAAAGTATATTTAATAAAGTTTTTTTTTTATTATAAGTATCTTACGCTTACTAATTAAGATACTTAGAGCTTTTAGCTACTTATACTACTATACTTTAAAAGTTTCTTTAGTAGTTAGTAAGCTTAGTCTTATTAGTATAAATAGTTAATATACTATAAAAGTAGTAACTACTAACTACTTCTTATAATAAAGCTTATCTAATATTTATCTAGTCTTAAGCTTAAAAGTTATACTAAGTAATATTTATCTATTCTTAGTAATATATAATACTTACTTTAGATTATAAGAAACTTTAGTTTCTAGTATTAAACTTTAGCTATAGTAAGAGATATTTCTTAACTTATTTAATTTAGTATATTTTATTTACTAGATTATTAAGTAATATATAAATAGCACTCTAGAAGTAGCTACTTTAGTAATAGCTATAATAGTACTCTTAATAGTAGTAATAGAGTTAAAGTAAAAAATTTTAAAAAGAATTTTATTTAGTATTAAGTTATAAAAGAGTAGTATTTAAGTAATTAAAGTTTTAAAATATATAAAAAGTTCTTAGAAATATAAAAAGTTCTTTATAATAAAAAAGAAAAAAGAGAAAAAACTTCTTTTATATATATAAAGCTTATTATAATTCTTTCTAAGCTACTATTCTTTATACTAAAAGTTATCTATATAAATATTTATTCTTGTTTTATAGTAGTACTATAACTTAGTGTTATCTTAGACCTGAAGTTTACTTATACTACGTAGATACTATTTCTTTACTTCTATAGCTAAGAGAGAGACTATATTATACTATACTCTAACTTTTACTTTTTCTACTAATATCTTTACTAAAACCTTTCTTTTAGAAAGCTTTTATATTAACTTTAAAGAATATTTAAATTCTTCTCGAGCTCTATAGCTTACAGCTTATTAATAAATACTTTTAAGTCTACTTCTAAGTCTATTAAAAATACTTTTATAACTATTACTATTTATAAGTATATTATTACTATTTATATTTATAGTAAATATTAGAAGAAAGTTTTAATAACATTTAGAGTTATATATATTAAGTATAAGGTATAAAAAGACTATACCTATACTAAGATAACTATTTTTAGTTACTAACTATGTTTTATTACTTTACTCTATATTAACACTTTACTAAAATAGAATTTTTTATAATACATACTAAATCGAAAGCAAACTAGTATTTAAAATAAGTTATAGTTCTAATTCTAAAGAATAGAGGTAGAAATTTTCTTTTTTTAATATCTCTTTAGAAAGTTTAGTCTATAAAGCTAAAAGTTATAAAATAAAATTACAAAAGCTATCTAGCTATTTAAAAGATTAAGAATAAAATGTTTTAAAATTTTAATTACTCTACTTATAGAGTCTTAGAGATTAACTATAACCTAGAAAGTAGAAAATCTAATTAGCTAATTACAGCTTCTATTTTATTAGCTATAGAATATTATTATAGTAATTGTAGTATATTATTATGTTGCGCGCTATAGTAATAAGCTAATATAGTACTTATATTAGATTCGTACTTAAGCCTTACTAAGAAATATTTAATTTTTAGATAATTATATATACTACTAAGTATAAAATTTAATATAAAAGTACTTATATAAGTATATTAAAACTCTAAAAAAGAGTAAATAAACTCTAGATAGAAGTAAAATAATATAAGCGTATAGTATAGGTAATAAAAAAAGATAGCTAGCGTAGGCTCTAAGGTCTATATAGTCTTATATTTTAAAAACTTAAAATACTATCTCTAGCGTTAGCTAGAAGTAAAGTAGCTAAATCTATTAAGTCTATTTACTTTTAATTTTATACTAAGATAGTAGGTACCTATAATATATATTATATACTTTCTACTAGACTTAGATTAAGAATAGAAAACCTAAGATTATTTCGTAAGTAGTATAGTAATAAGTTAAGTTTATATATTATATTACGCTACTCTACTAGCGTCTATCTAAGAAACGTAGAGAATAAGGCTAAATAAAGTTTACGCTAGAAGCTATTATAAAACTTAAAATATATATAAGATTTATAGTTTAAATACTTTTAATTCTATCTTTTAGTATTAGCTAAAGTATAGAGTAAATATAACTATAGAAGACTAAATAAGGCATACTTCTTAAATAAATTTTTACTTAGTAAATACTTAGCTATAGTAGCTCTAACACGTTCTTTATAATAAGATACTTATATTTATAATATTCTCTTTTAAGTATTAGATCTATTAAAGAGATAAAATATACTAAAAGATAGAGTATAGAAGTGTTAATAGGTTTATTCTGCTAAATAATCTACTAAGAAGTAATAATAAATACTATATAAAAAATAATAAATTTTTTTAATTAAAGTTAAATAAAAAATAGAAGAGTAAAGACCTATAACTTTATATTTACTCTATTTTATATACTAGTATATTAGTGCGTAGATAATATAGTAAATTAAATTAGTATTTAATAAGTAGAAAGATATATTTTATATTTTATCTATCTAATAGTAAATAGTATTATTATTTTTATTTATCTAGTTCTTAGATAAAAACTTATAATTTAGAATTAATATAAATAAGGTATTTATAAAGATAGTAGTAAAAAGCTATAAGTTTTCTTATATAGTACTTTAAATAAAGTATAAAATAATATATACGTGTTTAATAAATTTATAAAATAGTAAGTAGAAGTGTAATATTTATATATCTTACTAGTCTTCTAAGAGTTAAAGAAAAAGTAAGTTATTAAAGTCGAAAAGATATTAAAAGCTAATTTTAAAATAAAGCTTTAAAGTTAAAAAGTAGTAAAATATAGAGTCTTTAAGTACCTAGTTTAATATTATCTTTTCTCTTAATAGATTAGATAAAGAAAAAATTATAAGAGTTATATATATAGTTATACTTAGCTATTTAGCTATAGTGTATAGATTAAGAACGTTTAACTTTCTATATTCTTTTTACTTTTATCTACTCTATATCTCTAAATCTTCTTATCTTCTAAAAGGTATATTTCTAATTACCTTTATATAATAATATAGTAGCTATAATCTTTTTATTAGTTATTAAAATGTCTTAGACTTATATAGAGTACTTAATAGTTACTATATCTAGAACTACTATAGAAGTTACTAGGTATAAGCTACTTAAGTTTAACTTTCTTAACTTTTTTATACATACTATCTAGTTATAGAGAAGAGTACTTAAAGTATATAGATTTATTAATTCTACCTTTCTATTTCTTTTAGCTATAGAATTAAAATATTTTATTCTTAGTAAACTTAGAAATCTATTATTATTTATTACTATATTCTTAATACTATTATAATTACAAATACTTTTGTAAAGAAATACTATTTAAGAGCTATACTTATACTAGCTAATCTATAAAGATAGTAGAATAAATAAATACTTAATTATCTATAGAGAATACTTATTAATTAACTTAGTTCTAAAATATCTATAAAGCTTATAGATACTATAGAGTTAAAACAAAGTAGTAAGACTATTAAATATAGAAGCCCGAGTTTAAGATCTATTAGATTTTAACTATTTATATCTATAATACTATTTAATTTTTCATTAGAATCTAAAAGCTAGTTACAACGATTAAAAAGATAGTATATATAATATAGTTAATCTAGCTTAAAGAGAAGATTTAAGAATAGTAGACTATAAGTATAAACTAAAGATATATATATAGTTCTTCTTAGGTAATATATACTCTATTATCTAAATTATCTAGTATTAAAGTAGAAATCCGCTAATTCTTTAGGCAATCTCGTAGTCTTAGCGATTCTAGTACATAACTACTTAATAAGTAGGTATATAGAATAGAATTTTATTCTAAGCTCTTTTAAGTAGTAATTTAAATAATTTACTCTATGTACCTACTATAAAAGAAAATTCTCTCTAGCTCTAATAGTTATAAGCCTAGTAGCTTAATTATAGTAATAATTCCTACTACGTATTAAGTCTACTAGAAAGTTAATCTTTCTCTAAATTATTTACTACTCTAACCCTTCTAACTCTCTTCTCTCTATATTCTATAAATAGAATATATTACGTAATAGTAATAAAATAATCTTAATTAAACCTTTTAACTTTAAATAATTAAACTAACTCTTTTATATAATATAGATATAATAGATAAGATAATTATTACTTTAGGTATAATTCTTAAGAAAAGATTAAATTAGTCTATCTAGTTTACTCTTCTTAAGCTCTACTATAAGAATACAAAAATCTAGAATAAAGTTAACTTTAATCTTTCTAATATTAGATCTATAAAGTCTTATAAGCCTATCTTCTTTAATATTTTTTATTTACTAGCTACTTCTATAACGCTAAAGAATAATACTATAAAGAAAAAAAAAATTCCTAAAATAAAATTATATAGAAATATAAAGATATAAAGGCTAACTATAATTTTAAATAGAAGAATTATACTCTTTTTTTTAAAATCTATAATAATTAGTCTAAGTAATAGATTAGAAAAAGTAAAAAGCTCTTAAATATTAAATTCTAGATTATTAAAACTATCTATTCTAATTATCTATACC